>WBMV01004283.1:87633-106628 GCA_013396655.1 Campylorhamphus procurvoides | reverse complement strand
TTTTTTGGTAAAAATGAGAGGATTAGGGATTGGAGGCAGAGGCAAAAAGCAGGTAGCCCTGCTGCAGTGTTATGCCACAAAATCTGGCTTGTGGATTCATTGAAAAAAACCCTGGGGAGAAGTAGGGGGATTAGGGAAGGAAAAAAGAGCTATTCATAAACAGAGATCTCAGCAATGCATGAAGTAGATAAAATCAAGAGAAAGTCTGGGCCATCTGAGAAGGGTTTGATAGTACATATAGATGATGGAGGTTTTCCTGAGCTGTGGAAGAAGCAGACACTGAAGAATAAAAACATTAGAGGGAAGTGTAGAGTAACCAGATAACCAATGTCTGTGGCCTTGAGCTCTGCCTGCTGAGATAAGGAGATTAATCTAAGCATCGAGCTGCTCTGTTTTGGCCTCTTGTGCAGCCTTTCTCACTGATGCCAGCACTTCCCATCTGAGTCCACATTAATCTGAGCTCTGATTTAAAACAAATTCAGTAATATTAATACCCTGAATAAAACAGCACGCCTCCCCAGACGAGGAGCAGCAGGTCCTGCCCTCGGAGCCTGGTCCACAGCACTCGATGTACAATAAAAGCCTGCCTGAGGATGGCAGCACCAGGGGAAAGGCACCACTTGTTCACAGCATCAGGTTTGCCTCCGCTGGCAATCCCTGCAAGGAAGGTGCTGGCACCACAGCAACAAGCATTTCCTGCCTGTCTGCTGAGAGGGTGAAGGATGGATGAGCTCCTCACGCTGCTTTTGTTTCCAGAGGCACCACCATCCCTGCAGACAACAGGGATTTCTCTAAGCAGGTCCTAGTGCTTTTGAAAGATTAGTTGCTGCTTAACTGCTAAGCTAAATCAGTGAAGCAAAGAATCACAACTATGCTGTGGAGAAGCAATTTCGGGCCCTCAATGTGCCAAGCAGAACAAAGAGTCTCCTCCAGGAGAAAGGTGTAGGCACATCCACACCCAGATGTGTGGATGTGGCACATCCAGAGCGACCACCCAGCTCATGCTCTGTGTTCCCTTGCTGCACCTGCTGCTCCTTTCCACAGCTCGTCTCGTTGTGTTTCATCACACTGCAGCCAGTTAAAACTTGCACTTTGTCTTTATTGTGAATATTTCCACATGACCCTACAGTCATCCTCTCAGAGGATGCTTCTGGAGCAGGTGACCTATGTGTGTTTGTTTTTCAAGGATTGCAAACAACTGTCATAATTCTGTGAGTCTCTCAAACCTAGATTTAATGTTGGTAACACTTTCTTTCTCTCTCTCTCTTCTTTTTTTTCTTTTTTCTTTTTTAATTCCCAGAGGCACAGGAGCTTTTGCAGCTGTTACCTTATAAGTTATAACCCAGTCAGAAACCTGACTTGTATATAGACTGTGAAATGGAAGTGTTTGGGGATCTAAATAACAAAAAAAAAATCAGGTTCCTCTGAACCTAAGGACAAGTGACCTCATAGTATCATGGACAACCATGTCAAATAGAATGTAGCAGCCATTTATTAGTAAACACAAAACCACAAAAAAAATAAAATGCCTGTCCTTGATCTTTTTTTTTTTTTTTGGTGGTACCAAAGTTTAAGTCTTTGTGTTTTTAGAAGGACTGTTGAAGTTGATAGAGAAAATGCTTTTGACGAATAGTGCAGATAAGTTGTGAAAGGAACTGCTGATCCTTTCCACACCACACTGACAACATCTGCCAGTTCATCTTTTGCTTTGGGATAGTGGTTGTTTTATGGAAAGGAGTGAACGTCTCACCAGATGGGCCAGAACCAGATTTGGATGGATGGATGGATGGATAGAGCAGCGTTAGCCATACACAGTGCTTTTTAAAAGCAAACTGGAGATTCTCACCCCCCTCTCCCTCGTCCTTTCCCTCCCCTGGTATTTTGCCTGCTGTATGAATTACGATTGTACTCCTCTGGAAATATTTTACAATTTAATATTGAGTGTAATTAAGAATATAATCACTGTTATCAAAAAAGGTATTTAACTCTGTTGTAGTTTCTTTATCATTCATGTGGATAAAAAGTCTATAATAAAAAAAAAGAAAACTATGAGATAATAGTTGCGCTTCCCTGTAATTTAATGCTGTGCTTACTCCACTAAAGGAAACAACTGAGAAATTTATCCTCAGGAATACCCTTTTATAAGTATTTTAATTCACAAATAATATGTTGAAAGTGTTTCATAGTGGAAATTCTCTTCCTCTGGTTATTTTGGAAGTAGATTCAGTAGAATTCCAGGAAGTGCCTTGTGGATCCAGAGAAATAAAGGGAGACATGCCAAAGTGAGTTGATTTCTCAGACTGCAGGCATAGTCCTCCAGGTCTTTCCTGAGGATTTGCAACACCCTGATTGCCAGGGCTTTCCTGAGGGAATGCATGTCCATCCTAAAGGTCTTGGTCCCAAACACCATCATCCCTGATCTGGAAGATCTCCCACACCAACACAGCACCACCAGCATCCAAAGGTGGGCTTGGCCATCCCCAGAATCTGGATGTGTTGCAGAGTTGCCCTCTGAATATTCTCCTTATTCCCAGCACATCCCTGGGAGATTAAATCCCCCAGGCTTTACAGTTCCTTGGTGCAGCCAGCAGTTCTGGAAGGCAGGAGAGGGGAGGGCACAGCCTGTTTTTGTGCCCTTCCCTGCAGAGTTTGCTCTGGTGGCAGGTGAGCTGACAAGACTCACTGAACTGGCAGCATTGCAGCTTTTGTAGCGTGGGAAGAAAGGAACAAAAGCACCAGAAAAGCTGGACCAGGTCAGACCAAAAATTTATATGTGCCAATACTCTGTTCCCAGTAATAGACGAAATCAGAAACTTTGTGAAAGCACATGAGCAGTGAGAGGTATGTTCCTAGAATATTGTTGTATCTAATGATTTATTGCTCATGGGTTTTCTGACCTAGACATGGTGTCTTGTTTTTAATAACCCTCAATGGATTTTTTTCTTACATGAACACGACCAATGACTTTTTAAAACCTAGGCACAACTTTTAGCAGCTTACATCATCCTGTGGCAATAAAGTCCACAGCTTAAATACAGCTTGTGGGGAAAAAGAAAACCAGCTTCTGATGTTTGGAGCTGCCAAATTTAGCCTCTTTTTATGCCCTGGGCTCCTCGTATTGGATGAGACCAGTTGCCATTTGACTAATGGCAATCCCTGTCCACCTTTTCCATGTCAGTCATGATTTCATAGGCATCTATCAAGCCTTTTTGGTTGGCTTTTTTCCACGTTGAGTCATAGTCATCCCTCCAACACAAGCAGTCCCACAGCTTTGTAGCCTTCATGTACCTTTTCCCAGTCAGTTGTATCCTTTATGAGATTGAGAACGAGCTGCATAGAATACTCAGGATGCAGGATACTATATAGATTATTGTACAGAGTGACACAATGCTGTTTTCTGTGATGAATGAAGCCGGCTGCAGTGTGGTGGTAAAGTCTCTTACCACTGTAGATCAAAACTTTTGCCCAGACATAAAGCAATCCCATTGCTCGATAAGAAATTACTGCCTTAATGGCTTCTGAGTGCCAGAGCTCCTGGATGTGGTCAGGCGTGCAGAGTGACCTGTTGTGCCTCACTATTTCAGAACCAGCCTGTTCAGGCCCAGGAGCAGACACAAAGCATCCTCAAGCAGATTTATTTGTTTTCTACTCCCAGCTCAGCAGAGTTCAGACCATCCTGTTCCCCAGGGACTCCCCACAGCAAGAAAATTAGCTTGTGTATGTCTTGCTGGAGTTGTGAAACTCTGTATTAAATACACAACTCACACAACTGACAGATTGAATAAGCAACAAATATGCTTCAAATTGAGCATTCAAGCTTGAAATGTCCAATTTCCACTCAATTATTTATGCTCAGCTCCCCACGCAGAAAATAGGAACATCCCTTGCCCAGGTTTTACTTCACAGACCACAACTGCAAATGCTGCAGTGGAACGTATATCTCAGAATCAAGCTTGAATGAGGTGTTTTGAATTAAAAAATCATTCCTCATTCTGATAAAGCTTGAGAACGTGATTCTAGAGAGCAAACAAAGAGCAGCCACCACCTAAACAAACCTACTTTGATAAATGTCCAGGGAAGCTTTTTGTCACCAGTTACTTTTTGTTTGCTTTCCTCTTGTGCCAAAGTTTGTACATGTTTAAACTGACAAGGATCCCATTAAACACTATTGTTTCGCAGACTCAACCCTCAGTATTTCCACCAGCTGGTATCAAAGGAAACTGAAATAAAAGAGGATACTGGAAGGTTTACCCAGAAGTTGGTATGGTTCTATATGCAGTACATATACTCTGTGGTTGTGTCTACACAAATGTTCCCCTGCACTTGAATTGGCTAAATCCCTGCTGTGGCCCTGGCAGGGTTGTGTTTGTGCCCACTGAAGTCCTGGGAAGCAATTCCCAGTATGAATGGGGAGCCAGCCCAGACCTGCAGCCCCTCCTGAGCTGCTTTGGATGTGGCCACCCTGAGCTAAAAGGCTAAGGGAATCTTGTGGTGTGTGTGCAGGTCTTCAGTGCCACGTGGGAATGGTCCCAGCCACAGTCACATGGAATAGCACACACTGTTGCTGCCCTTAACATAAAACGAGTGACGTGTTAGTGTGGAAAACAAACATTCAGCTTTTCTGACATATGACGTGCAGCTTGTCAACACCTTGAAGAAACCTACGTAGGTGACCAAACATCACTTCCACAGCTGTTATCACATAAGAGGCAAAAGGTAACAGCTGTCTTACAGACCTTAGTTTTGGCCTTTTTTTCATCAAGATACCCCAAGAATGGCAAAAAACCCCAGTACAGGCCACATGCTGAGCTGTGATTTGAATTTTCAAATGGACTGACTGTATTACTTTTTACCCCATGGAGCTGTGTTTCCACAAACTGCCCATGACATCTCCAAGCTGGGCTCTGTCCCTGAGATGTAGTGCTGCTTCTCCAGGATTTAGGATGTACATTGTTTTCTTCCAAGAGACTTTAGCACAGTTATTTACACTGGTGAAGAAGTGCTCCCAGCAAAAGTGTAAAGGTATGTGCTTTCCTTCATTCCAGGGCATGGGAACAGACCTCCTGGGACCACAATTTTAGGTGCCTTCAAGCCCTCTCCCTCAAGGACATTTTCTCCTGTTTGTTGATCTTGTTCTGAAGTTGCAGATGCAATCCACAGAATCCTGGAACAGTTTGGGTTGGAAGGGACCTTCAAGCTCCTCCAGTCCCACCCCGTGCCATGGGCAGGGACACCTTCCACTATCCCAGGATACTCAGAACTCCATCCAGCCTGGCCTTGTGAGCCAAGAACAAGTTATTTGAAGTAGACAGCATTGCTGAGCATTTACTGCTCTTGAGACGGATCACACTGATGAACAAATGCCTTGATGATTATAAAAAAGTGATCTCTGTCAAAATAGGCCAATGAAAGGTGCTACACTTATGATCTACAAGTTTTGTCTGAACTGGGTATGGCAAGGTGGTTAAGGCCCTGATAATTAACCGTAAAAAAAAATACCTGCATGTTTTTTGGGTTTTATTGCTGATCAATTCAATTTCTGAAGACTTTTGACTTCTGTGATGAATTAAAAATCAGATTTCCTGAAGTTATTTTTCCTTTTCCATAATTTTTATGTAAAACTTCAAGTGGCAGAAGTTTTGTATAAACCCTGCAGTGCACAAAAGATAGCACCTCCTCAGCAAACCTGTGTTTTTCAGGCTACATCAACAAGGAATTAAGGAAAACAAAGTGTAGCATTTCCTCTGACCCTGTTGGATAACCACTTTTACCCCACTGGCTTTTAGAGATGAATCACTATGCTCAGTAAAACTGTTGGGAGAGGTCCTGAAGGACATCTCACTAATTTCCTGTAGCTTTTTTTTCTTCTAAAGGGTTTATCCGTGGAGTTTATGCCCAGAAAACCATGACAGGGGACTGAAACCAGATGATCTTTCAAGGTCCCCTCCAACCCAAACCATTCTGTGATTCTATGATTCTAAATGTATTTCAACACAATTCTACTCAACTGTCTTGAATTGTTCAGTACAATTTTGAGATGGCTTTCTATTTTTTTCATTACAGTAAGATTATCCTTGATACATACCCTCATATATGAATGTTTTATCTCCCAAGCTGCTAGCCAAAAATTCACTAATAATTCCAGAGTTGGTAAATTACTTGTAGTGGTAGTAAGAAGCTCTGGCCTTGCATACAGCTCATATCCTTGTGCCCTTTGGTGAGTACCTCTGTGGCCTTGGACACACTTGGCTGGTTCCTCTGGTCTCGCTGCAGTTGCTTTATCTCTGCTGGCAGTTTGCAGTAGTGGACTGCACCCAATCCACATGTGTTTTGTTTCTGCAGAAAAGAGCTGCCTCCTCCACCACAGTTCTCTGATATCAAGCTTCTCCAGAAAACTGAGTTTGGAGTGAGGTGGATACAGGGATCCAAAGGAAAAAAATATAATATGTTTTAAGTAAATAATTTTCAAAAATACTTTCATTCAGGAATATTCAGAGCATCCATTACGTTTTCCTTAATGTCTTTGAAGTGAAAGTGATTTTCCATTCATAGGAAAAGTTTGTGGCGAAGAACATGTCCTGGTTTCTTCCATCACATCTTCACATTCGGCACATACAAGGGATGGAGATCTACCATGCAGATTGTCAGTGACTTGCAAAAGTGAGGTCTGCTGTGTATTTAGCAGCATTTTCCCTCAGGACACAATCTGAATACCCGAGAAATCAGTAAAGTGCTTCCCATTAACTCTGGTGACCTTTGGATCACACTCAAAAATCACAAATGGGTTCCACAAAGCAATCTCAGCTTTGATTAGAACTTTCCCTTTGCATGATAAAGAAAGAAAGCACCTGCAGTTGCCTGAATACAAAGTCCTCCCTTGTCAGGAACTCTTTTGTGGCATGTACAACACAGAAACTATTTTAACAGCATGCTTTTTCTGTCTTAAAGCCAAACAAAAGAGATGTCCTGGAGGAGGGAGAGAAGGTACCTGCACATCAAGTGTTTGCCTTTGTGGGTGACACAGAATGGATAGCTGATGTGTGGCATCACCACAAACATACCTGCATGTATCTGCAGCCCTGCTCTCTGCTGTTCATCTCTCTGTAAAATCTGTTAAATGTAGTTAATTTGCTGTTTTCTTAAGCCATAGACGAAAATTCACAGCTGTGGTCATTATCTAAATGTGCTGAGTGACTTGGACTGTGGACACCTTCCAAACAATCTCCAGGGGACTTGGAGAGGTGCTTTGGTCCTGTTTGGAGCTGTGACGTAAGGAGGTGCTGAAGTTGTTGTACAGCTATTTATCTAAGCACAGCAGAAAAACCTGTCAATCTCCATTGTTTTGAAACACCTGCCAATCTGGGGTTTATGAATGTTTTTTCTTGGGTTTTTTTTTTTGTGCCTGTATTAACGAAAAAGGAGCCTCCACCCTAGAGCACCACTCCCTCTCTGACCACAAAGCACAGGTAACCACAGTGTTTCAAGAGATAACTTGGTGCATTTGCCAGCTCAGCTCCACTCTGGCATAGGGAATGGGGACTTTTGCAGAGCCAAACGAGGCCCTAAGCTGTGGCATGGGACTCTCTTAACAGAGGTATGAGAAGAGGTGGGTGCTCCAGAGGGAGATTGATGTTACCCTCCCCTGCCCATGGTGCAGTGAAGCTGCAAGAAATGCCCAAATGAAACCACGCTTGAAACCCTGAACTGGCCACCTCCACTGAACAGCTCAACTACAGCTCCTTAAATTCCTTCACTGTTCCTTTCAGTGCAAGGGGCCAGGTCAGACTGTGTAACTCTCAGAGAGCAAGGACAGGGCTCAGCCTTGCCATGGCCCTGTGGTCCCAGCTGGGGTGGGTTTCCCTGCCTGGAGAGCACCCAAACCAGGGGGCTGCTTGCCCTCTGCACCCAGCTGTCTGAAGGAGACCCAAAGGCACCTCTCTGGGGATGTGGCATGTTCCTGCAGTGACTCCAGAGCACAGAGGCTACAGAGGCAATTGTCCTGGAGCAGCTGTGCACATCAGAAAGGGTCCTGTGCCCACAAGAAGTGCTGGCAGGCTCCCGGGTGGGGTCCGGCTGTGCCTCCTGCTCCACCAGAAAGATTGTGAAAGGAATGGCTTAACAAAAGGATGGTGAGTAAACCCTCTGTTTGATCCGCCTCCACAATTTATTGATTGTCTACACACGGAAGAGATTATCCTGCCCTAATAAAAACCGAGGAGAGAAGGAAGCAATCAACAGAGGCAAATGAAGTGAGCAATTAGCCTGAAACCCTTCAGAGCAGCTTTACTTTCAGGCAAGGTTTGAGCAGCAGGATGCTCACACAGGCATCTCCAGCAGCCACAAGGTAACCCAGAAACTTGTAATCTTATTCTGCTCTATATTTTAATTACTGTGGTGTATTTCCTTGGCCTTTTTCGAGCTCAAGGGTGACTCTGAGGTTCTCCTTAGGACATCGGACTGATGTGACTAGATGAGGTTGCATCTTGGGGGGCTGGAGGACTCTCTAGTAATCAAGTTGTTTTTCCATTCTCACCATCACTCAGCTCAGCTCTCCCTGCAACAGGGGAAATTTCACAAGATCCTGACACACATTCTGGGCCAACATTTCAGTTTATTCACATGCCTTAATGGGCAAGAGGCAAAGCCTGGACCATCAGTATTGGCATCCTGTAACAATCTGGGGGCATTTCACAAAATTATGCTGTCTGGTTTTACTGTCCATTTACCTACTTATAAAAGTAGGTGTTGCAGGTCATTCTGGTTCATGTTGATAGGAAGGGTATAGGTGGTAGTGATAAGTGGTGCTGGTTTTAAACTAAAATAGGAGAAAAGCAGACTAGATGGAAGGAAGAAATTGTTTAGGGTAAGGGTGGTGAGGCACTAGCACAGGTTGCCCAGGGAAATTGTGGATGTCCCATCCCTGGAGACATTGAAGGTCAGGTGGGATGGAGCTGGAGAAAGTCCCAGACTGGTCTAGTGGAAGATGTCCCTGCTCATGGCAGGGGGGCTGGAATGGGATGACCTTTGGAAGTCCCATTCTATGATTCCACATGGAACTTCTAGACCTGAGGGCATAATGCCAGACAATTTATTCTTCTATTTATTAACTGGATGCATCCTGCGACTCCACATTTTGTTTCTGTTCCAGAAAAAGAAGCTAGAATAGAATAAAATAATGATTGGAAATCTGCATTTCACACATGCAAGCTGGAAACAAGTGTGTGCTTATGTGTGTGTTTGTGTGCAAGTATTAACACAAGGTGACACCTGAGTCTTACCTGTACACTTGCTTTTTTGAACATTATACTTTCCATTAATAAGAGGAGTCATAGTTTTAATCTTCATCAAGGGGAATATTATAATAAAATCAAGAGGCAGGAGATGTCCTTGAGATTCCTATTCATGAGAAAGACTCTGACACATGTAAGACTGATTGTTATTATCAGTTTCACTTGATGTTAGGTTAATGATACACTTCTGCCCAAAGAAAGATTTAATCATCATTTTTGAGAAACTTGGTGCTTGGATGAGAGTTTTGGTATTGCTGTGGTAAGGTAATGTTATTTGCCACAAAGCAAGAAATTTTATTTTAGACCCCTGCTGTCTATTCCATCTAATTGTTGACCATTCCTAGCAACTTTCCTATGTGATGGCTAAGATTTTTTACAGGAGTTAAGCTCTACACTTCCGAAGGCAATAAAAGAAAAGGTGTAACCTCCATCCTGTGTCCTGGGGCAAACTGGCTGGGATTGGATAAAAGTGTCAGCTAGGTGTGCTGCAGTGTGATGGCAAGCATTTTTGTCCATGCCAGGGTTCCATCCCTGGAAGTGCCCAAGGCCAGGCTGGACAGGACTTGGAGCACCCTGGTATAGTGGAAGGTGTCCCTGCCTGTGGCAGGGGATTGGAATGAGATGGGCTTTAAGGTCTCTTCCAGCCCAAACCATTGTAGCATTCTGTGATTCTATAAACATTAGATGCCATAGACAAACATGCAGTCAAGCTTGTTGCCTTAACAGAAAGATTCAGGTTTTTTGGGTCAGACTAATTTCTGCCTTTTGGATCTGCCCCTTAACCCATCCTGCAGAACGGTGATAGCAGAATCTGTCTCACAAGTCAGTTGTCAAAACAATTCACCTTAGAGACAGTGAAATGGTCAGATGTCATAAAGGAATCTAAAATGAATGTGCTGGTTTTAAACATTAAGCAGCATACCGATTGTCTCTTTGCCTAATTTTTCAGGATGGCCCATGCTGGTGGTGAAGATTTCGACAACATGACGGTTTTCGAGGAAGAAGGTGTTTTACTCTCCTGTTTGTTTCCATTAGCATCTTAAATCAGTTTAGCAGTGCTTATTTTTGTGGTGACACTGCTGAGAGTGTTATTAAGTATGTAAGATTAGCCGATCCAGGGAGTTGAATGGGCTAAAAAGGAATGGATGAATCAGCAATGGTAGACCCATTTCTGTTGGGTTTTCAGGGTGGGAAGAATGGTGCAAATAAAAGAAGGTGTTGCAGGAGACAAGTGGAGGACTTGGAGGCAGAGCAAGATGGGGGCTGTAAGAAAAATTTCACTCCTTTAAGTCTGGAATTAAATCCAAGAGCAAAACACAATGGAAGCATATTGAAAAGGGTCGAAGTGGTTGGGAAGTGCTGGCTAGAGAGGCAGGGAGATTCAGGATCCTGCTATGGCTTTACTGTGAATAGGTGGGTAATATGTGGAATAACTTTTTAGTCTAATAGTGCAAGGCTGACTCTTCCACCCCAAAATCCACAGGGCTGCATTTCAGTCTCAGCCCTGAAAAGGAGCTTTGCTTAGTTCTCCAGTATATAATGACCCATAAGTTAGTAACTGAGCTGTGAGATTTTTGAACAAAAAGTAGTTCCCAGGAACACCCTTCTAACTCAGAGCTGGTCACCCCATGGTTTGCAGCAGAAGGGCCATCAGCATTTGGAGCCTGTAACAACCTGTGGTCGTTTCACAAAAGGCTGTATTTCTTAAAGCTCTTTGTTGGCAAAACTCACCCGTGATTTTCACGCTCTTTTCAAGGTTCACCACCCTCCACTTATGCAATTGTCATGGTCTCTCTCAGTGGAAGCCTCTTGCTGCTGGTTGCCATCAGCGTAGCAATAAGTGTTTTCCGGAGGTGAGTGTTAGGGAAGTAGGAGAGGACCCAGAGCTGCCAAGGGAATGTGTGCAGGGATAATTTCTGAGTGAGCCAAGAGTGGACAGGGAGCCCATGGGAAGAGTCTGCCAAGCCCCAGTGCTCCTTGGGGTCTTCCCAGGCTCCTTCATCAGCAACAACAGCAGCTGGAGAATCACTAGGGTGGGTGCTTGGGTAATATCAATTTATATCTGGTCCAAATTTTTCCCCTCATTCCCATATTTGACATATATATACATATATACACACACACATATGTGTATATATATATATATATATATATATACACACACATGTATATGTATTGGAATTCAACTAAGGAAAATTAAGAGACCCAAGCCCCTAATTTCTCACTAATGCCAACATTTCAATTCTTTTCAACAACACAAAGTCAGAAGAAGAGGGACATTCCTTGTGACGTTTATTTCTGTAGCGAAAAAGTAAATGATAAAATTCTTCAAAATTTTGTTCAGTTTTAGTCTGAATGTATCTAGCCAAATTTAAGAGGGCAATGAGGTCATAAGATGTACTTTTTTAAAGGGCAGCAGATTAAGTAGAGAGGAAAAGGCAACCTCCATAAGTAATTAAATCAGCTCTATCCCAGCTATCAGTTCTGTACTGTCATTAACTACATCCTGTTATTAACTGGATTAGGTTCAAAACTCCAGCAGCTCCTCACACTGGTAGGACATCCAATGATTTGTTTTTTCTGCATTTCTGTTTTGCCAGGCACTGCACATCGAATTATTCCTCCAAAGACCTCAGCACACCTGCGGTGGTGGAAAACATTACAGTGACAAAGAAGAGCTCTGAGAAGATTTCAACGGTGGATTTGATTGGCCCAATGTGTGTAAATTACATTCCTGAGAAGCAAAATACACCCCCAGCCAGAGTTTAGCACCTCTGAGAAGACAACTTCCATTTTTTGAGTTACTGTTCTTCTCCTTTGCTTCTCCTGCAAAAGCATCCCCCAATTCAGCACCAGAGCAATGATGACTCACAACTTCTTCCGTCTGCAGCTTTATTCTGGAGACAAAAGGGGATAAAGGACATGGGGATGGACTGGCATGTTGCACGTCATTTTCTCCACCATAGTGCTGGACTGTGAACTTGTACCAAAAAAGTATTAGAAAAATGCAGGAGAATTGAATTTTTTTAATGAAAGTGGAGAAAAAGCATGGATACGTGCACCTTATCTCTGTGATACGTTGTGTTAAAAATTTACTGTACAGATTTACAACCTCCCATATTGTCTCTTTCTGTGGGATGAGTCATGGGAATAAAATACAGGGGGGATTCCTGACTATTTTTACAAAGTTTTCCCAATCACTCTGACTCACCATGAATCCCAGACATTATTCAGGGAGCTAACCTTTTGCACATGGTTTTCTATTAACTGCATGACTCTGCGGCTCTGCTAACATTATTGGGCAGGCTGCAGTCTCTCAAGTTGAGGGAATGGCCTGAGGTTGTGTCGGGGAGGTTTAGGTTGGATCTCAGGGAAAGGTCCATCCCCCAGAGGGTGGTGGGCACTGACCAGGCTCCCCCGGGCAGTGGGCACAGCCCCAAGGCTGCCAGAGCTCCAGGAGGGTTTGGATGATGCTCTGGGGCACAGGGGGTGACTTTTGGGGGTGGTCCTGTGCAGGGCTGAGAGTTGGACTCAATGATCTTTGTGGGTCCCTTCCAGCTTGGCATGTTCTGTGATTCTGTGAAGTCACCAGGTCTATGATTAGGTTTTTTACCTGCCCACCTTTACAGCCTGAAGGAAGACACCATCTATTAATCTTTAATTAATGCTACAACTTCCCCATCACTTTGCCTCTGGCATGACACCAGCTTGGCAGGAACAAGCCTGGCCGTTCTCCCCACTCAGGTGGCAGACACAGGGATGGGGTTAGGCTGGGATCTGGAACCAAGAGGGATCAGTGTGGTCCCTGGATCTGCCCAGCCTATTCCAACTTCATGCCCTTTGCTAACTGCTGCTGGGATCCCATAGGCTACAGCCTATGGATTTCCTCCTCTTCCAGGCTTAGATAGGGCCAGCTGTTCACTGGGGAGGCTGCTGGTGGAGAGTCTGGCCCCAGCAGGACACACAGGGACACCAAAACACTCATGGCAGCTCCTGCATATGATACTTGGGGCAGGCACAGGAAGATGAGGCTGCCCTGCACAGATCTGTGTGGGCATTGGACATTTCATAGATCTGAGTGAAAATCCATGCCACAAGGGCAGTCAGACTTTGGTCACCACTGAAACTCCTCTGTATTCGTCCCAAAATGGCAATTTGAATGACTTTTCCATCAGCAGAGGTGGAAGCCAGACCTGATTCCAAAGCTGCGGGTACTCTCCAGCCACCCCTGGGGGATGCTCAGACACAGCAGGATCCTTGGACAAGATCATGATTCCTTAGCCATGTTCCCATTCAAAACACTGCTACTGACAGCATTTTCCATGGTCTGATGGAAAGACATCTGTGCAAGTCTGTGGGTAACAAACACCAACTCCGTGCCTGTAGGAACTTGAGCCACTTGGGTCTCCCTCTTTCCCTACCTGTATTTAGGGAGCTGCTCCTGTCTGTCTGGTGCTGTTAACACCAACCTCACACACCCCTTCCCTTTGCTTTCTTTTAACATCCCTGCTCTTTCTCCACTCTGCTTGCCAAGACTAAATCCAGCCCCTTTCAAAATCCATGGAGCTGTTTCCCCATCCTCTAAATCCCTCCCTAACACCTATTGCTGCCTCAGTGCCTGGAAATCCTGCCTGTCTCTCAGCAGGGAGGCAGGGCTAAGCAGAGACTTTTTACTCTCTGACAAAACATTTCTTGAGCTCTGACTCTTGTCACCTCCTTCCCATGTCAGCCTCCTTTCCATATCCACTGTCTTCTAGCTGAGACATGGACTGGAAAATTCCTATGCCTGTCAACTCTGAAAAATATGTGGTACTGAGAGCAACTGGATATGGTTGTGGACCGGTGTACTCCAGCACAAACACAACACAAAAATGACATTGCTTTTGTAATGTCACACAGTTGATCTTTTAGGTCCCTTCCAACTTAAACCATTCTGTGATCCTATGAGTGTACTGGAATGTTGATGACACCATGAAGAACAACAGCATATGTGTGTCTGTGTGTGTTCGTGTGTGTAATCACTAGACAAAACCTGAGTTTTAAAGGTTGTTACGGTTACAGAGTCAGGCACAATAAACTTGGGAAGCAGCATCAATAAATTTGGGTGCAAATTCAAAATGTTGTATCTATTTTGTTCTTTAATCCCCAGGCAGCCCTTTTGTGTTTGAAGCTGTATTAATGACGTCTCAAGGTACAAATTCAAGGAAAGCTGGCAGGTTGTGTTTTTGAAGGGGGTGGCTCTCCTCTTCCCAAATAAGCAAGGGTAGACATGATCCATAAGTCATGGGTAAGACAAGGACCTTTACTGTGCATAGCTGCTTAAGGCTAAGAACCAGATACACCTTCTCTTAAATGTCCAAAATCTTATTGCATTCCCAGCTTTGCTGGTTAAAACATTTGGACATCAAGTCAATTACTCAGTTTGTGCTTGCAAGAGATGTGTTACATCAGTCAGATGCATCATTAACCTTTACAGCAGTCTGACAGTGCTAGAGGTGTGATGAGTAAGGGATGACAAAGGCTTTAGTTTAACTGTGAAACGTAGCAATGGGACTTATTTATAGCCACAGAGTCTAAATTCTGTGAATCTGATTGAGCCACAGAGACTCAATTTTTTTCACATGCACAGATTTTTCCAGCTGATGGAGTTACTCACAGTAGAAGTTGGTAAGAAAGTTGCCACCAACATTTCTACACTTTCAGTTTGGGCTTGTTTGGGCCAATTTCCAGCCTTTCCTGTGTCTCAAAATCATTCTTACTGAATACATCTGGATATGTAAAATACCTAAAGAAGGAGGCTCAGAAGATAGTTCAGAAAACAAACCCAGAAAATGGTGGTGGCAAGTGAGGCAAAGGGTGTAGGGGTTGAAGTCATGACAAGTCTTCCTTTGGCCTGGTATTTTATCACCAGGAATAAACCAACACAATCCTGAAAAATCCCACGTTAAGAAGCTCAGTTCTCATTAAGTGTAGGGGACAGTGAGGTCCAGGGAGATGTGTTCTGTCTGACAATACTGAATGATAAACTGGGAATAAAAAATACCAGGGTCTTCACAATACTTCACCAGACTGAAATTTAACCCTTTGGCATCTGAAAGGTGGTTTTAAACTCTCCTTTATGGTGATTGACTACACCCTGCAGATGACAGCACAGGAATTTACTGCACTGAAACAATGCTTTAATGAAGGGGGAAAAATGCCCTTTCCTTCTAAAGCAAGCAACTTTGTCTGGTTTTCCCTTCAACCATGTAAGGTGATGATTCAGAGATAAGACTCTGTGGTTGTTAAGTTGCCACGATGGATTTTACAAAGGGGAAAATCATGTCAAGTTTACATAAGCTTGACAGCAGCTGCTCCTTGGAAATACATCTTAATTATGGGTAAAAATACTAAGCCATACCTTGTACACTTATTGTAAAAACCTCATTTTTTTCTTTCAGTGCCATAACTCTAAGCATTAGCTCTACACTGAGGTTAGTGTTTATTTATAGGTTGGATACTGCAAGGAGGTAGCCCAGGAAATGCTGCTTGATGGTGGTGGTTGTTAGACATGCCTCTTAGTGAACCCCCATATTTATCTGTATTTAATTATAGAATTACTGACATAATGCCCTAAGTTGTATCTGAGAACAAAAGACAGCTTTATTTGTGAGACCATTATTAGACCACTGCTCACAACTTCTTAAAAAGCAGTAGTAATGACCCTTGGAAGGAAATATTTTCAACCCCATATTGACTTTCTCTCCCTGTTTGGAGTTTGGTAAAATTCAAGATCAGCCTTTTTTTTGTTGTTAATGAATGGAAAAGGCCTGAATGATAAAACCCCCAAACTTCTGGCAAGTTTTGGGGGGCCCTGAGCAACTAGAAATGGCTCCATTTAAAACCATTAAACACATAGTTTTTAGTAGGTTTGCAGGTAAAACAGATCTAAAAATCTAGATGAGAAATACAGATGTTGGAATTTCTGAGCTTGCAGTGCCAGTACACTCAAGTGTTCCCATTAACTGCTGACATGTGAAGTCAATCATACACGTAAGAGTTTCCAGAATTTGAGTTGCCAGATTATGGAAATCATTTGAGCTTTCATGAAACTAAACACTTCAGTGTATGCTTAAATAATATTATCTCACTGGAAGTACAATAGGTGTTTTATTAATTTCCTTGAACTGAGACTATATTCATTTTGAGGCTGAAATGACAAATGCTTTCGACCAGATGACAAATCTCTGATGAATATGTTTGGTTTTTGTTCTCTGTTCTATCTCTTCTTTTTTAATTGTAGTAATTTGGGGGATAAAATAGTAACAAAATACACTAAAGCTCTGACAATGGGGTCCTTTCTCTTGCTTCCAGCTTCAGTTATTATGATGTGATGTTATTTAATAGTGATGGTTATTAAGATACATTATATTATGTCACAGACTATACCAAAGTATTTTGGAAATGAAAGATGAAGGCAAGAAGAAGCTGAGGTGTGGGTTTCCTCACAGTTGGTGTCTGAGCATCCATTGATTATAGGCTCCTGTGACAATTAATCGCTGAAGTATCAGATCATGTCACTTCTGCTCGTGAGTGGATCTTACCATGCAGATATAATATTGACAAATGGTGAATAATTTGTCCAGATCTTACCAGAAACCTGCAGCAGGCCAAACAATCGAGGTGGGGTCTCTCCAGTCCACCACGCTAAGCATGAAGTTATAATTTCTGTCGCAGTGAATGGGTCTAATAACCATCAAAGCGCAGTGATTATGCAAATCATCGTACCCTGATTGAGCAATAAAAGCTATCAACCATCCCGAGTTAAGGGGTTTTTGTATTGTATGATTACTGAGAAATAAAATCAGAGTGATTATGCAAATCACCCCCTTCAGCCAATCGGACTGAAGGATGCAAGGGGAAAAAATGCCTATTTGTGCTTCAATAACTATACAGTATCCCTGAGCTCCAGCTGCTATTTTGTTATTTGACTGCAGAACAACCCAGAAGCCCTGATCAATCCAATATAAAAGATAATTGTTTTCTTTTGGATTCTGCATCGTTTACACGTTGGACAAATGACGTTTGGGATCTGGGCTGATTTCCTGCTAGAACCCTTACTTGGGATATAACAAAAATCGATATATGCTGAGAAAACACAGGGAAAAAAAATCTATGCTGCCCATAAACCCATGTATTTTTGCACGTGAAGTGGTTTATGTTTTTGATTCATTCTACTAATAGCAGGTTACTAATGAGGAGTGGCCACAAGGGCTGCCCCACGCCAGGTGATGTCCCCCTGCCAGGTCCCATTGCTGGGAGATGCTGCGTCCCCAAAGGAGGAGGAGGAGGAGGATGAGCCTTCGTCCTGCACTGAAACCAAGGGTACCTGATGCATGGCAAGAATTCCTGTTCTGGGATCCATGGGGCTCCAAAGGATTTACAGACCCAAGGGACCCATGGGGCTTGAGGGATCCGGAAGGCTCAGAGATCCAGGGGGCTCCAAGGGATGCGAGGGATCCATGGGGCTTTAAGGAATCCAGGAGGCTCCAAGGGACCTATGGGTTTCCAAGTGATCCATGGGGTTCTGAGTGATCCCCATGGAGCTCAGAGGGATTCATGGACCCGAGGGATCCACTGGGCTCCAAGGGATTCATGGACTTGAGGGATCCAGGGGGCTCTGAGGAATCCAGGAGGCTCTGAGAGATCCATGGTGCTCTGAGGGATCAATGGACCCCAGTGTTCCAAGGGGCTCCAAGGGATCCATGGAGTTCTGAGGGATCCCCAGGGGGCTCTGAGGGATCCAGGGGCCTCTGAGGGATTTATGGACCTGAGGGATCCACAGGGTTCCAAGGGATCAAGAAGCCTTCAAAGGACCCACATGGTTTCAAGTGATCTATGGGGTTCCAGGGGATCCCCACAGGGCTCCAAGGGATCCATAGACCTGAGGTATCCAAGGGGCTCCAAGAGATCCATAGACCCAAGGGACCTATGGGGCTCCAAGGGATCCACAGGGTACCAAGAGATCCAGAAGGCTCACAGAGATCAAGGGGCTCCACAGATCCATGGACCTGAGGGATCCACAGGGTTCCAAGGGATCCAGGAGGCTCCAAGGGACCCACCAGGCTCCAAGTAATCCACGGGGTTCCGAGGGATCCCCAGGGGGCTCTGGGGGCTCCAGAGGCCCCAAAGGATTTATAGCCTCGAGGGATCCAGGGCCCCTGTAGGATTTACAGACTGGAGGGATCCATGGTCCCAAAGGATTTACAGCCCCCAGGGATACAGGGGTCCCAAAGGATTTACAGCCCCAAGGGATCCATGGACCTGTAGGATTTCCAGCCCAAATGGACCATGGGGTCCCACAGGATTTACAAACTGGAGGGATTCAGGGGTCCCATAGGATTTACAGCCCCCAGGGTTCCCATAGCATTCCCACCCCCCATGGATCCATGGACCTGCAGGATTTCCATCTCCCAGGGATCCAGGGTCCCACAGGATTCCTATCCCCCATGGATCCCATAGCATTCCCATCCCCCATGGATCCAGGGTTCCCATAGGATTCCCACCCCCTGTGGATCCACGGTTCCCATAGGATTCCCATCCCCCCTGGATCCACGGTTCCCATAGGATTCCCACACCCCATGGATCCATGGACCCGAAGGATTTACATCCCCCACGGTTCCCACACCATTCCCACCCCCCATGGATACACGGACCCGAAGGATT
>WBMV01004283.1:31682-80094 GCA_013396655.1 Campylorhamphus procurvoides | reverse complement strand
GGGCTGGGACTGGGAAAATTGAGGTTTTTGGGGAATTCCTTGGCAGGCCCTGAGGGTTATCCTTGAAATCAGTTTGTGCTGAGGATAACTTGCCTGAGGATAAATTGGCTATTTCCTGGATAAATTCACTGAACAGGAGAACCGATGGAGGTCTAGAGGTAAAAACCCCCATAAAATAATAGTAATTAACATATATATAATAGAATAATAACTATAAAATAAATTATTATTAATAATAATATGGGGCCAAATAGTGTAAAATAGTAGTAATTGTAGGATACTAATAAGGAATTATAATAGCGTAATAATGACTATGACAAAATAATGATAATAATTAGGTTATTATTATTATTATTATTATTATTATTATTAGGGTGCATGACCACGAGTTGGACTCTTATTTTCCTGATGGGTCCCTTCCAGCTCACGATGTTCTGTTGATTTTAATTTATAATAATTTATATTAATTCTGTGAATTGAAAAGAAAAAGAATCCCAATTTCTGCCCAGCTATGGTGTTCCATCCTGTCCCTGGACAATCCATACACTCGCCCCTTCAGTGCACTCTTTAATCCCAGCACTCAAGAATTCCCTGTGCCCGGGTTGGAAATGCCTGTGGGAAGAGAGAGGAGGGTTTTTTTGTCAAAAAGAGCAGTCATGCAAATTCCACTCAGGCACTTTGACTAAGTGTTTTGCTCAGAGAAGATGCCTTGGAAAGCTGGTGCCCCCTTTTCCCATTGAACTGAGCAGTGCTGTTGTCAGCTTTGTATCATAAACGTTTAGCTTTGGCCTTTGTGGCAACAGGCATACTATAAAATAAACATTTTTTATTTATTTTCTTGCTGCAGAGAACCAGCAGGAATAATGAAAGTGGGATCTCAGGGTTTTCTGTGCGTGTGTCTTGTGCCTGAGACATCAAGCTCACGAGATCATTGATGGAACTGTCTGCAAAGCTAAAACTGAGAGAAATTTAAATCTATTAGGACAGGTTCTAACCATGCTGTTGATTATTCTGTGTGTGTTTTAGAAGTACAAACATATCCCGTTTTGTCTGTAACCAAAATAGCTCAACATAAAATCACGATGCCTTGCTAGTGGTGACTCAGATCTCAGATTCCATGGAATCATTTGGGTTGGGAGGGACCACAAAGCCCATCTCATCCCACCCCCTTCCATGGGCAGGGACACCTTTCAGTATCTCAGGTTGCTCAAAGCAAAATCCAGCCTGCCCTTGGACACTCCCAGGGATCCAGGGGCAGCCACAGCTTCTCTGCCCAACCTGGGCCAGGGCCTGCCCACCCTCCCAGCCACCAATTCCTTCCCAATAGCCCAGCCAGCCCTGCCCTCTGGCACTGGGAAGCCATTCCCTGTGTCCTGTCCCTCCATCCCTTGTAAATAGTCTCTCTCCATCCGTCTTGTTGGTTCCCTTCTGGTACTGTAAGGCCACAATTAGATCACTCCAAAGCCGCCTCCAGCTGAACAATCCAGTCCCCTGAGCTTTTCCAATGGTGGTGGTTGTCTGATGAACAGGAGTATGTTTTGTCTGTGTTGGACAGAAAATTTTCTCAGAGATTTCTAAGAAATAGTTCATCAGAACTTCCTGGAGCACAAGGCAGCACTTGCATCTCACATGAGGAGAAATATTTCTTTAAGACTCAGTTTGAGCCAGGTGTCTCGCTGTTTCCTTCCCCAGTGCCTTTATCCTTCAAATGCTGCCTCTTATTTTGGGCTGAGTCTCTTGTACCTGTTTGAAGCTGTAAAACACCTGCCTGGCTGTCCCCTTTGCAGGAGCAGGGACTAACCCTTTGGGGTGCTGGGTGTACAAGAACCCTGAGAGCTTCCAGGCTGGCAACCTGCAGGTTCCACCCTGGCACCACCAGACAGCCTCAAAGTCAGGATACCTGAGCCGTGGTTTGGGCTGAATTGCCTCGATCTTGCTTACAGAAGTAAAAATTAACAATACCCTCTTAGGCTGAGCATTTTGAGCTTTACAGCCAGAGCACTGTATATTTATTTTCACTTCAACAGCACCGTGGGGTGTCGGTGGGACTTGCTGAAATGTGCCTTGAACCAGCAATACCAGACCTAATGATCCCCTTCCCAACACTCTTGAGCTGTTCAGACAAATTTTTTTTATTTTTTTTTTTAACGTGCAAATAAAGACACTTAAAAAACCAAAGAGCACCTGATTTCCATATATAGAGTCTTTGGAAAAAAAACTCAAACAACAAAACACCACCCCATCAATTATATTTGGTTTGTTTTTTGTTGTTGTGTTTTTTTTTTTAAACGTTGCCTCTTATTTCCCTGTCTAAAGGGGCCCATTCAGTGCTGCGAGTAATGTTGTGAGTAATACCGGGCTTGGCACAAATGAGGCGCTTAACTGAGCTCCTTGTTTTTATTACCCATTGTCTGCTAAACCAGTTTGTGGTTTCATTTGTTCTGGTGTCCCAGGGGAGGGGCGATGGCAGCGCGGCGGGCGCTGAAAGCCGTCCTGGTGGATCTCAATGGAACACTTCGCGTGGAGGGCTCGGCTGTGCCAGGCGCCCAGGAGGCTCTCAAAAGGCAAGTTTTACTTTTTTTTTTTTTTTTTGTTGTGTTGTTTTATTTTTATTTCCTCTGGCAGGTTATGTCAGTGCTGTTTGCACAAAGTCGCTTCTCCAGGTAAGCCTGAAGCCTCTGCCTTTCTTACACAGCAGAGTTGTGGCCAAATTCTGCTTTAACTCACACTTGCATTCATACCAAGAGAGTTTAGTAAATTCATCTGTCTTGAGTGGTGCTCTGTGTGTTTTCTAAGTCTTTTCCAGGTAGAAGACCCCCAATTTTCAAGGTGTTTCACGTGTGACTTCATCCTTAGCCAAAGTGGAGAGTAGTTGAGTTCACCTGAATTTTACCCCACTTACACCAAAATCACTTCAGCTGAGCTGGTCCTCCAGGCTTTGTTCAGCTACAGGAACCTGATCCTGTGTCAGAGCTCATAGAACTGTGCTAAGCTAAAATGGAATAGCAGAAAAGCTTGGCTTAGTGAGCAAGGCAAGTTCTGTGGAGTTCTCATTTCAAAGGCAAGACTTTTCATTATTATTATTTTTTTTAAAGTTTCTGCTAGGTAAACAACATCAGTGTTTTTTTTACCTTGAGAAACATTTGATAATACAGCTCATCTTTTGTGGGAATTTCAATATATTAATGAAAAGGACAATTAAATATCTCTTGCTCTTGTGATGAAAGGCTGCCTAAAGAAACTGAGGAGCAGAAAAATGATGTAATCTGACAAGATCAATGGTGAAATCTCTACTGTGTTATTGACACCTTTTTCTTGGAGAAAACATCTTGCAATGGATGAGGAAAAGCCACAAAGTGACACATGTTGTGGTGAATGAGGGAGGGCACCTTACGAATCTGGTACAGTAAGAATCAATCAGTACAGAGGAGTGGGTTTGAATTAAGCATGAGCTGCAAAGATTTTTATACAGCTCAGAGGAAGAGTTCACAGAGGGACTAGGAAGCTCTGCATTTATTTTCACAAATAGTGCTGTGAATTATGTTCTAAAGATGTAAAACAGCAAGGATATTAAACCATGGAGTACTCACTGATTACCCTTTCACTCACTGCACCTCCTCAGCTTGGTTTTTCATGCTGCAGGGGGAACTTGTGGCAGGAAATCCATATATATGTGTGCTGTCACAGGTGTGGAGAGCAGGTCGCATTGCACTGCAGAGGACTTAGAGGTTTGAAAACAAAATATTTTCTCTGCTTTCTTCTGCTAATCCATGTCATTGTCCTTCCTAAAGACAAGCTGAAATGATTGACATTGTTAAAAAAGAAGAGATGCCATTTTTAGGGTTTCTTCTTAGGAAAAAATTATATGAATTTTTATTTCATTATCAACCAGGGGACTTTTTCAGCAGTTCACACGTGTGCAGGGTCCATGTATCTAACAAACGAGAAGGAAGTGGCAGGTGCAAAGTCTCCAGCACTGACCAAGTTCATTCTGATGTTCTCCATGCAGTTCTGTTGCCAGTGTTTGTTCCTATAGCAACAAACAGAGAAAGTGATGGTGGGGGAATAATTACAGGGAATGCTGTTGAAACTGTCACTTAAAATTATTTGATTGTTTGGTACCATGTACTGTCAGTGTAGGGCAGTAATGTGGGTTTATGTGATCCTGGTGTTCCTCAGGAAAGGGAGAAATGGCTGCAAAGGCTGACATAAAATCTCCACCAAGGTAACACAGGCTCCTGGAGCATCCTGCACCTCAGAAAGAGCCACAGCTGCTGGGAATTCAGCCACCACGTGGAGCTCAGTGTATTTAATTTAGCAACAAGCCTCTGATTGGTTTACTTTTGGTTCAGGACGCTGTTGATCAGGAATGTGGGGTTGATTTATTTATTATCTAATTTGAATTAAAAGGCTTTTCAAACCAGTTGTTGACCATAGATATGTTTGCAACTGCTGTGAAGATGGAGCTTGGAATCACCATTTTCCTCTGGAATTTTTGTGGGAGAAGGGGAAGAGGAGTTGGGGGAAGACGGTTTTGTGCTGTAATTCTTGCTGTCTGTTTCACTCCACCCTCCAGCCCACAGAAGTTCTTGTGTGGTGCCAGAGCTCTGGTCTCTCCATCTGCAGCCACAAATGGTGCTTTTTTAGCCCCAAAGAGAAGTCCAGGTGTGCAGACAGAGGGACTCCCTGGCCAGCCTGGCTGTGCTGTTCCCCCACAGGCTGCGCAGTGCCCCCGTCACCATTCGATTCGTGACCAACACGACCAAGGAGAGCAAGAGGGACCTGCTGGAGAGGCTGACGAGGCTGGGGTTTGACATTGCAGAGAACGAGATCTTCACATCCCTGACTGCAGCCAGAAATCTCCTGGAGCAAAAGCAGGTGCGGCCTCTGCTCCTGGTGGATGACAAGGCCCTGCCTGACTTCACAGGTGAGGTGCTCACGAGACAGAATGGGGGGAAATTAGGGAACAACTGAGGAACCACTGCTCTCTGTCATGCACAGACCTGTCTTCTTTTTAAATTAAACAGCCTGAAGTCATGGCTTCTTGAAGGAGCAGTGGAAATGGCAGCCAAGGTCTTCAGATAGAATCACAGAACATTCTGAGTTGAATCCTCAGGGATCGTGGAGTGCAGCTCTAAAGTGAATGGCCCATACAGGAATCAACCCCACAACCCTAGAGTTGTTAGCACCGTGCTCTAACCAACTGAGCTGATCTGAGGTAGTCAGGAATTTGGGTAAAAATCAATACTTCACATTAATTCCCTGTGTAAAAAATAAAGGAATAGTTATCACTAGGTCATTTGTGATTTATTCCACCTACCAGTGCTGGTTTGGTTTTTTTTGGAGCAAGGATGTGTCAGTTTGTGCAATACCTGATTTCCAAGAGAGGTTTTGCTCATAAAGAATTGAAAAAACAGTGTGTGGGTCATGCACGAGGGTGTTTCCCTCTTAACAGATTATTATTAAATACAAAATCTCCAGGTAGTTGTTGCTTATCTTACACTGAACATCTGGATCTCACCCCATGTACTTGGATACCTTGGTGGCAGAAGGGTCATTATCCCAACATCCCTAGATTGTCATCTCTAAAGAACTTTCTTTACTTTCAGATGTTCCCATTTCTCTCCCTCAGCAGTAAGGAAACAAGATGATACCTTTTCATAAATCTGGCAGGGGGCTGAAGTTGGACCTGTGTCGTTTCAAGAGTAGTGAAGATTCCCATGTTTTTAAGATAATCAGAGTTGAAAGCTATAGTTGTTTATTTAAAGTATAGTTGCTTATTTAAAGTCTAGGCAGCAAAAATACAGGTGGCTTATCACTGTTCCCTTGTCTTATAAACTGAAATTCCTCTGGCTCTGTAATTTAAGTATGTTCTATCTTGCTAGGATCTAGAAAATTCCTGTTAAACTTCAGTCCCACAGTCAGTAATCTCCAGATAGATAAGTGTTCAAGAGAAGAGCCTCTGTGGGCCCTGAGAGCAATGAAACCAGATAATCTGCTCTACCTAACATCGGATCCAGAGAAACATGCCCCCAGGAAAATTCTGTGTTTGTGTTCTCAGGAAGGCTTTCTTGGGTCACAAACAGCAGAGGCAGCAGCTCTTTTGCTGAAAGTGATTAAATCAGTTTAATCTCCGTGATTTTGGGGCCTTTCCATCAGTTTTGCAGTGGCTGATGCTAATTCTGTAAAAGATGGCACAGACAGAGACACTGGTACATTGATGCATTACCTGGGTCTGGAATGGATTTTGTTTCTTTCTGCTACAAGGGGTTGGCTGACATTCAGTGCTGCTCTTAAAACATTTAAGTACAGTACACAATACTTTAAATTCCTGTTAATGTCTGCTATTGAGCTATTCTTGGCTAATCTCTCTACAAAATTGGTCACAGGTGAATGACTGTAATCCATTCTAGGTTAAGGGACCCAGGTGCTTCTGGCAACTCTTCACGTGGCAACTCTGATATGTTTGAGGGTGGAACAAAACCCACAGCAAGTGCAGCTGATAACGTGTCATTAATAAAACTCTCTGTTTCTTCTGTTGGTGCTGCTGAGCTTCCATTGCTGGCTCTGTTCAGAGGTGGCAGTGCCAGGTGAAAGCAGCCCTGCTCCTCAGGAGCAGTGGAGCACAAAGGAGCTGTTCTCTGGTGGACTAAACCACATTAAAAAAAACACCTTCCAAAAGACCCCAAAATAATCCAGTAGATTAATCTAGTGTAACAACTTCTAGGCCATGCTGTAGTACCATCTTTGCTGTCATAACCAGACTGATAAATGAACAACAGCCAGGCTTTAGCCCCTCAGTGAAGGGTTCTGGGACAAGGGGCAGTAGAAAACTGTATGGAATTCACCAGTCTTCCTGCTTTGTTGTCTTACAAAGCAGATCAATATATGTAGAGAGGGATTCTCAGGTAACAGTCATTCAGTTAAAAGAGGGATTTATGTGGTCTGCTGCATATGTGTCTCCACTGCAGTGGAGGCAGTGAGGGAATCCTTCAAGGGTCAGTGTTAAGACTGTCCAGCTCAAGAGCTCTGTTGATCCTGGAGATTGGCAGGGTCTGGATAGACAACACTTTTTTTACAGATGCTTTTTTCATTTTTAAAAACCAGTCTGTTTTGATATTCCATGCCTGAAAATGCTCATTTTTTGCTGTAAAGTGATTAAGTGCACTTGCTGACCGTGTGCTGCTCAGTGTGAATTAAATTCTGTTCACTCAGAGTTGTGTTCTGATTCTGATTTTCCAGGGATAGGCACTGATGATCCCAATGCTGTGGTGGTAGGACTGGCTCCTGAGCACTTCCACTACGAGATGATGAACAGGGCATTTCGGTAAGGCAGCCCCTCGTGGGCTCTGAACCTCTGCATGTGTAAGGAATTCCATCTTCTGTGGGAAGAAAAGGGTGGTGGGAATATCATGCAGCATGCAAGAATGCCACTAATCTTGGTGGGTTTGGGGCCATCTCCGTGAACTTCAGGCAGTCCAGAAACTCCTTTTTACAGCTCTCAGTCTGTAAATAAACTGTAGAAGTACAGTCACAGTTGTGACTGTGAGGGGAAAAGTTAGCAAGAGGAAATACACAGAAACAAGGATGTGGGGAAGCAATCACAGAATCAGATAAAGTGGAAGAGCCCTCCAAGGCCATTGAGTCTGCCCAGTGCCCAACTCATCCCCCAGCCCAGAGCATTGAGTGCCACATCCAGTCCTTCCTTGGACACCTCCAGGGCTGGGGACTCCAAACTTCCCTGGACAGCCCCTGCCAGTGCCTGCCCACCCTTTCCATGGAGAAATTTCTCCTGATGTCCAGCCTGAACCTCCTCTGGCACAGCCATTTTCTCGTGTCTGAGAGGAGAGATGGCTTTCATGCTCAAAGCCCAGCCTTCAGGTCCCATGTATTATAGGGCAGGAAATCCAGTGTTTAGGGCAGATTATTTCTTAACCTCCTAATGCAGGGTATTCAGCAGTATCTTCTGAGTCACATTCTGTTCAGGAATGGCCAGCACAACATGCTGGACTAGGTGAACTATGGAGCTGATCTAATGTGTCTTATTTCTAAAGCTCTGTTTTGTCTCTAGACTAAGGGGTAAATCAGGTTAAATTTGCCAATGATCATGCATGAGCCAGGCTGCAACAGTGTGTGCAGAGCCTTTTTGCTTCTCTCTGGTTCTAGCTTGACACCACACTCTTGATTTTAACTCAACAAAACCTTCAGTTTGAATGGACCTGAACATGAGCCTGTTGGTGAGTGTAGCCTCAGTGATGGATGTGATGAGTCCTTCCCACTCTCTGCCTATGGCATGGTGGCTACCACACAATTTTTTACCTTGAAATCTGGGAAAAACCCTGATCCTCAAGAACTTTAATCTGTATTTATAACCACAAAATCCAAAGAGGGAGTATAAATTACTGCTCACCAGTATCTTAGGGAGGTTCCTTGGGGTAGGAGGCCAATGCTGTCCTTATCTTCTGCCAGTTATGTGTCATAACAATACATATTGACCCAAACTGACTCTGCCTCATTAGTGCACATTTCCAAATGCATTGATTTTGGAGTTTTGCAGTCCTGAGTGGACTCTCATTTCACAACTGCATGGGCGTTAACCCATTGTGTGTCCCAGGGCTTACATAGTTTTATTTATTGATATTTCTGTGCTGCATATATTAGCTGTTGAATCATATCCATTAGCTGCTTGGAGCTGGAGATTAGGACATGTAAAACAAGAAACCAGTGATGACATGGAGAGAGGCCCTGAGGGTTCCAGGCTCCCAGGTTATGTGGGAATGCCCATGGAACTGGCCCTGTGTGGGTGGTCGAGGTTGTCCCAGGCTGGGTTTTGGATTTCTGCATTAAGCACATCAACTCTGTGATGGAGGGAAGGTGCTGAGGGCCAAATCCAGTCCCCTGCAGAGGGCAGTGGGTGCAGCAGGGCCGTGGTGTGTTTAAGGCTTTGCAGAGGCTCTAGGACTGGCTCAGTCTGATCTGTAACACCTCACTGACTTTTCTGGGTGTTTCCCCCCATCCTATTGAGGGTAAACTTTTTCTGGTGTCAGTTCTGTTCAGCCTGATGGAAACACTGGCCATATTCTCTTCTTATCTTGCCTTATGCCATATCCTTTCTTTACTGTTCAGGTAATTAAGTCAGTTGGGATTTGCATTGCAAATGGAATTGCATTGGGATTGCTAAACTTGGAGGTGAATCTGATTAAATGCAGGTATCTACAGTGCAGGTGCCTGGGCTCTGGAGGGAGAGGGGAGGCACTTGTAAGTTGGTTTTCCCCTAGTAGTGCTTAAAATAGGACAGTTGAACTGTGCCCTAGAAGTGCATTTTCTTCTGCACTGGCTGTGAAGAGCCCAGGCTGACTAATTACCTGATAGGCTGCAATTCCACTGACATTCAAGATTAGGTAAATCTAACCCAACACAAGTCCCAAAATGAGGTACACAGAGTAAGGCCATTCTCCAGGCACCATTTGAAATGACTGAGACTAAATTTCTCTTTTTGTATACTTGGGATTTTGATGCCACGTTTTAAAGAATTCTCTCAGGTGAGATCTTCCCTGCAAACTGCTGAATGTAGTGGTTGTGGTGCTGCTGTCAAATTAAATTTTTCTGTGTCCTAGAGGCATCCTCCCATTGTGAATGTGTCTGGCTGCTCACAGATACACATGCCAGTTCTCTCCTATTTGAGCTTGCTTTGGAATGCATTGATTTAATAGAAGTGTTTTGTGATAATGAAGTGAAATGAAATGTTTTAATTTATGTACTGCTTACAGTAGCCAGGCTGCTCTGCAAGCACGTGGGAAGGAGCACCCAGCTCACCTCAGCCAACCTCAAGCAACAGGGACACAGCAGGATTTTGTTTTCTTCAAGGCTTTTTGTTTTGTTTTGTTTTGTAAATCAGGCAGGGTTAAGGGGAAAAGGAATCCTCCCTTCAGCCCCAAGGATAACAGCCAGGGCTTCTCCTCTATCCCCCAGCTTTGCTCCTTACTCCTACCTGTTGTGATAAAGACTGGAATGACCTGCAGTACCTGGAGAAGGTGTAAAATGGAAGGGGAAGCATTTGGCAGCACCTCAGCTCTGATAGATGCTCTCTGGAGGGTTGTTGCACTGCAGCCTGGGGAGGGGGAAGTGCAGGTCACACTTGGTGGTCCAGGAGGGTTCCTGCAGTGGAGCAGCTACGAGGGGCTCCCCTTCCCTCCAGGACAGGGAGCTGCTGTGTCTGGTGTAAGCAGAAGCTGCCAGGCACGTACCAGAAGGGTAAGAATCAAAGATGAGGTGCAGGTTCTGTGGAAGCAAGCCCTCTTAAACTCCCATTCAGCACACACACCCCCTCCCTGGCACAGGGGTTTTACAAGGCAGGTGTTGGACACCAGCCCTTGAGCAGACACGAGCAAGTGACCATGTAGTGACCCTTATTCTGTCATCCTTTTATTGTACTCAACACAGTAAATGTTAAGTGTTGGGAATTTAGTGACTCAGCTCAGAGCAATGTCTTGGAATTTTGGAAGTTTGAACTCTCTTTAAATTCCACCTGGAATTTTTGGTTTCCAACAGAAAGGAGCTCCAATACAGCTTTGTTTCTAAAAGGCTCAGTGATAGCACTGTTAACTGGGGAATTCAGTGGGACATGAATGCATCAAATATCTTTGTGTCTTTTTTTAATGTAACTTGTTACTATAATTCCTTTGATATTAAAATATAAAGTTAAGGTCAAATGATTCATCTTGTACCTATGAAATTCTTCCCTGTGAGGGTGGGCAGGCCCTGGCACAGGCTGCCCAGAGAAGCTGTGGCTGCCCCTGGATCCCTGGAAGTGTCCAAGGCCAAGTTGGATAGTGGAAGGTGTCCCTGCCCATGGCAGGGGTTGGAACAAGATGAGCTTTAAGGTCCCTTCCCACCCAAAACTTTCTGTGAAAGCCATTGAGGCCTTTTGGCTTTAAATATAATTTAATTTGTACTTTCTTCTTCATTCATTCCTTAGGTTGATTTTGAATGGGGCTCCTCTTATAGCAATCCATAAAGCCAGGTATTTCAAGAAGAAAGACGGGTTGTCTCTGGGACCTGGGCCTTTTGTGACGGGGCTGGAATATGCGACAGACACCAAAGCAGTGGTGGTGGGGAAGCCAGAGAAAACCTTCTTCCTGGAAGCCCTGCGAGGGACTGGCTGTGCCCCAGAGGAGGCTGTCATGATCGGAGATGTACGTGGGCACCAACACCCTCACACCTGCCTGCTGGCATAGGGGTGATCCCCACTGTGTGCAGCAGGGCTTGCAAAGGGGTGGTTCCATCCTTTGGAATCACCCTTTCATGTGTCGGGGGAAGGGGCTGGGGGGGCTCAGCCTGGAGAAAAGGAGGCTCAGGGGGGACCTTCTGGCTCTGCAGCTCCCTGAGGGATCCAGGGGAGGGTCGGGATCTGCTCCCTGGGAACAGGGACAGGAGGAGAGGGAACAGCTTCAGGCTGCACTTGAGAAGGTTTAGATTGGATATTGGGAAAATTTCCTCATGGAAAGGGTTGTTCCTGCCTGGCCCAGCTGCCCAGGGCAGTGGTGGAGTCACCATTGCTGAAGGGATTTAAAAGTCAAACATGGGTTAGTGTAGGGTTTAGCAGTTCTGGGGGAATGGTTGGACTTGATGATTTCTGAGGTCTTTCCCTACCTAAACGATTCCATGGAAACTCACAGGATTTAATGTGCAGTACCTGGGATGTGTTTTCTTACTCCAGTCACTATTTGATGGGGCAGAAAGCACAGAGTGAACCGCTCCTGTGACAGTCTGACGGACAGGCAGCTAAAAGATTCGACTGTGTCACTGCTTTAAGTGATGTGCAAAGAGAAATTGCTGTGGAAATGTCTGTGCCCACCAACCAGCTGCTCTCTGTTCTGCCCCAGGACTGCAGGGATGATGTTGGTGGTGCCCAGGAGACAGGCATGCGTGGGATCTTGGTAAGGACTGGTGAGTAGTCCACAGATTGGTCATTCTGGGAGACAGTGGTGCCTTCAGTGATCTCACTGTGGGTCCTGGCAGTCCCTGTGCCCAGAGTGAAGGCACACAGAGTCCTGGGGCCAGCCCTGGTGCTTTGGAACAGCCCACCCTGCCTGTGGGCTGGACCCTTTTGGGGTTAATGCCACAGATTGTGACAACAGGGCTGGAGCACAGCACAGACCCCAGGCTGGGATCAGGGTGGCAGCAAATCACAGATATGGGGGTGGTTGCTCTGGTGGATATGGATTTTTTGCCGTAATGACCCAAATATCCTGTGCACCATAAGAGAGATCTGTTACTGTGACATCTTAGGGGGCCAAAGTCAGTGGTAGTGATGTAACCACTGATTGTTCAGGAATGCTCGTGGCATTCCCTAGCCTAGACACTGTTACTGATGGTACCATGGACTGGGTGAGGCCTTTCTGAGGTGGCAGCTGCTCATGCTACACTACTGTGTGGAAAACGAAAGGAAGGAATCCTGCTGTTCCTCAGAGCAGTCTTCAGAGAGACACCCAGCATCAGGAACTGTAGGGACAAAACAAGAAGTAACTGGTTCACACTGGAAGACAGGAAATCTAAGTTAGAGATGAGCTTTAAGGTCCCTTTCAGCCCAAACCATTCTGGGATTCTGTGATTCTATAAAAGGTGAAATAACATTATTATCTCAAGAACCTTCAGCATGGATATATGAACAGTCAGTGAGAGAACAGTGCATAAATAACACAAATTTAGAGCCAGAGCTGCCCCTGGAGGAATCTGCAGTAACGCTCAGTGTATGTTTAGGGAAGCCTTGTGGGATGTTTGTTGCAGGAGAACCTCAGATGGGCATTTCTCCTACCATTTCCTGGTCAGTGCTGATTTGAGGAAGCTGTAATTTTCAAGGAAAAAAAAAAACTTAGAGGAGCTTGGCATATGGATCATTTTGTTAATGTGTTACAGGTAAATACCGACCGGCAGATGAAGACAAAATCAATCCGGCTCCGTACTTAACCTGTGAGAGTTTCCCAGAGGCAGTGGAACACATCCTACAGCGTATGCTGTGAGAAAGGGAACAGCTGGATTGAAGAAACATCTGCTCCACATCATTTCCTTCATTCTTGCTTCAGAAATTGAGGTCCCAAGATCAATGCATGTGTGGCATCGGAAACCTGCCCAAGGTGTGGGGGCAGAGGGTCCCTGTGGGCCCAGCACAATCTCACACACACACTCTGTGGGTCAGAGTTCTCCTTATTTTCAGGACATACCTGATGAAAAGCCCTGTCTGGAAAGTGTCACTTTCTGCAGGATAAGCTAAGCTGAAAACATGCACTGAAAACACCAACACTAACAGAGCCTTAGTTGGCCTGTAGTGATTTCACTGAACTCTTACTTAAAGGCAGAGATTATGCACATTGAGAAGTGACTTCTAAATTAAAATACCACCATTGCTTAATAATAACTACTGTGGCTGTCTTTCCTCTCATTACAGCAGATCTTGTTCTTTGTTTTTCAAATTTTACATAAAATTAAAAACTGTCAGCATTTTACAGATGTTTTAATTAGATACTGTTATTAAAAAGAATGATACAGAAACAAAACTCTGGTATTAAATGCCTCAGAGACTGTGACTTTTTAAAATTAGGCTTCAGCAGGGTCCTATTAGTGCTGCAGTTGCAAAATTTCAGTGTTGTTGGGGATTTTTTTGTTTCTTTTTAATGTTATGGGAAAAATCCTTCACGAGCCATGGGGACAGATTCCAGTTTTTACAGTTGGTTAGCAGAGCTGTAAAATGAAATTTAATTCTGTAGCATGCAATGCTTTTCCTATGCACTACATCCCCCAATATGAACCAACTTTGTAATGATGGTAAATGGGTTTTCTGGTCCATTTGCAAACTGTAATAATCAAAGTCCTTTACAGTTGTTTTACAGTGCTCCTGAGTGTTAAATTATTAGATTGTAATTATGCATTACTGGAGTATTAACCTTATTGAAAATACAGTTTTGTGTTAATGAGCCATGCTCTTTCTTGTTAAACAAAATCATCGTGATGAATGAATGTCCTGACATGTGACATTGTCTCTCTGCAGCCTCATTTGGTGGGTGGTTACTGTGTTCAGATTTAATCTCTTGTCACAGGCAACGTGTGGATGGGGCAGATTTTGCAGTAGAAACATGAGAATCACAGAATTATTTAGGTTGGAAAAGTCATCTAAGATCATCAAGTCCAACCATCCCCCAGCACTGCCAAGGCCACCACTAACCCATGTCCCCAAGTGCCACATTCACATGGCTTTTAAATCCCTCCAGGGATGGGAGTTCCACCACTGCCCTGGGCAGCTGGGCCAGGGATGGACAACCCTTGCCATGAGAAATTATTCCAGATATCCAACCTGGACCTTCCCTGGCACAACTTGAGGTTGTTTTCCCTTGTCTGGTCTCTTGTCACTAGGAGAAGAGACTCCTCAAACAGAAGCCATCTTTAGGTTCTGTGTGCCCTCATACACTGACATACAGTTTTGGATAAATTCACACATCTAGTTTTTATGCCAGAAATTCTGAACGTGTTTCTGCTTGGAGGATGTTAGGGAGGGCTGTGGCCTGGGGCCAGAGTCAGGTTCAGGAGGTGGGAGATCAGTAAGCAAAATCCTGGGAAGACATTTCCCATGGAAACTTTTGACATGTGCCTGATGCTGGAACTGAAAGGGACTGTCAGTGCCTCACTGGTCCTGGAATGTGCTGGAAAGCATGCACAACCTGGTGCCTGGAATGCAGAGGCACACAAGCCCAAGGAAAACACTGGGAGAACTACAAGGAGGGGAAGTGTTTTGCCAAGCAAGAGGGATGGTAATAGAGGGGCAGTGATGAGACCTGAGAGAATGACTAGTTAGAATTGGACTGGTGGCAGTACAGACTGCTGATCTGACCACGTGTGTAAGAACAGGCTCCAGCCTGGCTGGTGGTTTCCACTGCACTGCAAAGACTCCAAAACTCCCCATGCCCATCAGTGCCTGCAGGGAGGGGGCAGAGCAGGGACCAGGCTCTGCTGGGGGGGGACCAGCAATGGCACAAGAGGGATGGGCAGGAACTGATGCCCAGCAAGTTCTGTCTGGACAGGAGCAAGAACTTCTTTGCTGTGCAGTGACCACTGGAACAGATTGCCCAGAGAGGGTGTTGAGTCTCACTGGGGATATCCCAGATTCAACTGGACACAATCCTGTGCCAGGTGCTCTGGGATGGCCCTGCCTGAACCTGGTGACCAACTGTGGTCCTTTCCAACCTGAACCATTTGGGATTCTTTGGTTCTGTTTTATGGCTGGCTGTGAAGCAGTGGGTAACCACCAATACAGTTTCTATTTAATTAGCCCAAATCTGCTGATTTTCTACAGTTTCCCTCTAATTCCTTGCCTTTTCCACTTTGGAAATGGCCCAAACCAACAGGACAGCAACACATTTGGCACATCAGTGCTTTGAACTCAGCTGAAAATGATGACAAACTAATCAAATTTGCATAGCCCTGTTTCATGTTGATTTAAGAAGAGTGCAGGTCTCTGCTTGTAAAGCTACACTGACTGTGATGCTCCAGTGAGTCTCGGGAATGGAGAATTATTGTCTAACTGTTCTTAAACTTTCTGCTCCAGTTTTACCCCAAACCTGTACACAGCTGTTGTGAATAAAGACCAAGAATCAATAAATCTTTTAAGTCTTTATCTATAAAAATTGAAGCTGGAGGCTTTGTTGCATAGGAATTGCCATTAATACCATGAAGAATGTTTTTTGGATGGTCACTAAAATGGTTAATAAAGAATAACCACCACCTTTCTACCCACCCTCTGACACTTGTCACTGCACTCTCTTCCCTGAGTCAACAGCATTTCGAACCCCATTGTTGTTTGATCCTTTGGAGGCAAGGAGATGCCACTTTGGAAGTCCTGGAAGCATAGGGGAGGTTTTCTGTCAAACTGACTCAAATTCTCTCTGCCAAGCCACGTACTTCTGGCTTAGGTTCTTTGCTGATGGCTTGGTGTGGGTGATCACATCCAGGAAATCAGCTGTTGTGATCATGTCCAGCTGGATCACAGACAAGTTACTGTTACCTAAAGAGAAGAGAATTTAATAAATACAGTTGTTATTATTACCAAAAGACATTTTTATGTCCCTGCCTAATGTAACACTTAATACAGGGAAACAACAGAATAAACACAGTGAGATAAAGAACAAATTATGTTTATGCAGAGAGCTCAGATACTGACAGGTTTAAAAGAAGGTCTGATTCTCAGAAATTTGGATGTTTTACATCTGTAGAGTTTAAAAGTTTTCCAGGCAGATATCAGAGCTCCACCTGCTGGGGTTAATATGATCGTCCTAAAGTTACAGCAGCAGATCAGCATTTCCCAGTTCACATTCTCTACTCAGAGCCGAGGTACCTGGCTGATGATTTTCAAGAGCATCAAATATTTTCCTCACAGGTCTCATAGCTGCTTCCTTGCACACGAGTTTTATGTCTGAGCCAGAGTATCCATCCGTTTCCTATGATAGGATCAGAATGATGCATTACAGCTTACAAATCAGACAGGAATGGCATTTGCAGGCACATATATTGTATATGTATTTACAGAAAATATTTCTGAAGTCTACTGCTGTCTGAAATATCTGTATATACACACATACCTATTTTTATGTGTATCCTCCCCTCAAAATTACCTTGCTCACTCTTCTTTTGAATGCCCACGATACCTTGTAGGGGCAAGGAAAATACCGGGCATTTTCCCTCTAAACCCCAATTTTCTGCAGGTCAAATAAACCCCACCTTTCTGTGTCCATCCCCAGCTTTCCTGTGAATAAAATGTGTTTCCTTATTAGCATTTATGAACCCAAAACTGAGCAGTACTGTCTCTGTGAACAGATGTAAAATGAATCAACTCGGTCAACTGTAAAATATTTAGGGTTTGGGTCCCTGAGCAACCTGGTCTAGTGAGTGGCATCCCTGCCCTTGGCAGGGAGTTGGAATTAGATGATCTTTAAGGTCCCTCCCAACCCAAAAGACTCTAGGATTCTGTGATTCTATTTCTACAGGTAATTTCTACAGGTATTTTCTATTCCTGGTACCTAGTGAATCTTTTCACTGTCAAATGCTCTTTTCTCCTGCAGCAGAGGAGCTGTGACAGACCTTCCCTACACAATTAACTGTTCATTACCCCAATGATTTGGAAGTGCTCCCAGCTTGGTGAGAACAGTGATAAAATGTTCTGCTGCTGGAAGTCTCCCTGTATTTAAGGCTGAAAAGTTGGCTCAGTAGAGAGGACCAGAATACACCATTTTGCAGGCCGAGCTGTGTGAAACCAGTGATTTCCATGTGATGTTCTCAGCCTGGTGTCCTGGTGTCTCCAGAGGTGCCCCAGCATTGTGTGTCACAGCTGCTGTTCACCAAAGTGCTGTCCCACCCCCACTTTGCAGGTCTGGCCCAGAAATGCCTCCAGCACCACATGGGCACCATCCCTGCCGTGGTGGTTCCCACCTGGCTCAGCAGGCTGTAATCCAGATCTGTCCTCAGCTTCACACCCCCACTGTTGCTCAGAGGGGGCAGCCAGTGCTGGATCATCACCTGCCGTGCCTCTTTGCTGGGCAGGTCCACCAGAATCCTCTTCTCCAGCCTCCGCAGCATGGCAGAGTCCAGCTCCCTGTGGGCAAAGGAGGAGAAGAACCATCTCAGCACATCTCCTTGTGGAGACGTGGCTTGGACAGCAAGCTCCTCGCTGCAGGGACTGGCACTTTTCTGTGCCAAAAAAACAAAGCAAAAAAAGGGTTACTTATCCAGTGTATTCCTGTCCAGCATGTCAGTGATATGCTGGCTTGTGAGACGGAGGATTAGCCATAGCAATCAGAAGTTGCAGTTTCCATCCCTGGCCGTGGTACTCATCTGCTCCATGTCTCATCAGTAACAACCTCTCCCTTTCTCCCTCTGCTATTAAGGAGACACTACAAATTGCCTGTCTGGGGCACTGTCAGGACTAATTAATTGCTACTTAGTAAGGGATGCTCAGTAGGTATAAAATCCAGACTGAAGGTCTTGGATGTGAGGCCATGTATTACAGCAGAACAAGATGCTGATCTGAGACTGCTCCTGTAATACACATTATAAATAATACAGTCATAAAGGATATTATCCTTATGAAATGGATCACGTGAAGGGTGGACAGGCTGGATAAATGTGTCAGTGAGCAAAAAACCATGATTCTGTGAATATCAAAACTGATAAAGATGGTTTGCCTGAAAAAAAAGGTAAGAAAAAGGTTCTGTAGCAATCTTTCTCTGCTGGCCCCATTCAGTCACAGACTCATTATTCCAGTTTGAAATACAGTTCAGTTCTCATACCTACTAAGAAACTTTCATTTAGGGGAAACTCACTTCAACATGTCCTGTGCAGACAGAACAGGAGTCCTAAGGAGCAGAAATTTCCCTCTCCCCAGAAAGGATGTCTCAGTTTGGGAGACCTTATTCCACATGCACTGAGCCAGGGGCAATGAACACAAAGATCAGAGAGCCAGATCAATAGGAACCCAACCCAGAGTAAAACAGGAATTTCCTCAGATCCACCCCAGTACTTCTCATTGAGGCCTCAGAAGTAAATACCAGATTTTGTTCATCAATGGCTGTCAGTGTATTTGTATTGTTATTGATATTTTTAGGCTGTTTCAAGTGCTGTCCAACATTCAGTGCAATAGCACAGGGTCCCACTCAGGACAGGCAGACAACCATGCACACCTGCTCACCTTCCAAATGTATTTTTTCAGCTCAAGTTTCCAAAATTGCTTTGCTTGGCTGGAAATAATTACTCTGGCTGACCAACATCTTTGCTGGTCTTTACCCATATTAACATCCTCTGTTAAGGTCAAAAGTTCTCAGGGTTTTGGAGGTGTCCACATAGATATTCTAAAAAGCACTGGTAGGCAAAGGACAACCACAGCCAGTCTCTGCAAATACCTTGAAAATACTCCAAATGATGAAGTTTTCCATGATTTCTCCTGCTTCAGGTCCCCCCAAGATCACAGTTTAATGAGATCTCTATCCATGTGCTGTAAATATGAAGTTGCTCTATTTTGTCCAGAGAAGCTGTGGCTGCCCCTGGATCCCTGGAAGTGTCCAAGGCCAGGTTGGACGGGGCTTGGGGCAACGTGGGCTCGTGGAAGGTGTCCCTGCCCATGGCAGGGGGTAGAATGGGATGATCTTTAAGGTCCCTTCCAACCCAGACCATTCTGTGGTTCTGTTTATCCAGAAAAGTTACAATGACCCGGCTTGCTGGCTAAGTAGCAAAATAAAGAAATAGTATTTTTGTTATTTTAAGTGTTTATGTTTGCTAAATTGTTTTGTTAGGCAAGGTTAAGTGACATTAACCAGAGCAGAATAATAAGCACTGAGCCAACCAAAATATTCTCTGAAACAACAACCAATGAAAGTACTGAAAGACACTTTTGAAAAGAGACACAAAGCTCTACAGGACCCCGAAGAGTCTGTGACTTTTTGGAGCTCCCTCAGGTTAACATTAGGAGGCATCACAGGATCACAGAATGGCTGGGGTTGGAAGGGAAGAGTCTGTCATCCCACAGCAAAACTTCACCACCCTGAGGGTGGGGAGAGAAGAGAAAGCAGCACTGCAGTGGAAGTTGAATTAAATGTGCTAATTCATCAGGAAACATTCACTACGTGATTAAGGATCATTTTTTTCCTTCACTAACAAGGCCTTTATTTTATCTTATTTAATTACATTGAATCATTTCAGCAAGTAATTTGTCAATAGCAATGCTTTGCTGATGAGTAGCAGAAAGCAGGGTTGGGCAGCAAGCACAGGCTGAAGAGGAAGATCAATAGCTGCAGTGCAGCTTAGGACAGTGTAAAGAGCTTTGTTTAGGCTTCTTTTCATTCATCTAAAAGCAGCTTGGTACCAATATTTTCCATGATCAATAAAGATCCAAGTTAAAAAATCTCTTGAAATCCAGCTTAACACCAAATGTTTGCAGGAGCACAAGGCTGTGCTGTGAAGCCACAACCTCCCACAGTGGCACTAGGTATTTTGAAACTTTATTAAATATTCTGGTGGAGCTGAAGTCTGGGCCTGATAGTGCGACTAAAGGTCACTTATTACTCATAAAAATAGTCTGTAAATATATAGTTGAGATCATAGGAGAGGTTCAAACCCTGACCTCTCTGGAGGCAGATATTCCCAAATTCCTCGAGGCTGGTGAGCTTAATGACAATGCAAAATGCTCTTGACTTTCACGAGCTTTCTATCCCCATAAAACACCTTTCTAAGCACACACTCAGCCACTTCTTAAAGCACTTTCTCTGTGGTAGGGACATTCCTGCCAGACAACCTAGTCAGTACACTCATGGGTTAGATTTGCTTAAGAAAGAGCAAAATCCAATCTGCCCAAAAGAGGGAAAGTCCAAATCGAAGTTCTGCGCTCTCAGATAAAACTTTCAGAAGAGAGAGCTGGCTTCTCACACCACCTCAGCTCAGCCACCCTCATTCCAACACAGACTGCTTGCTTTCTTTTGGGGCAGTTCCCCCAAAATAGAAATCCTGTAATTTTTATTCAACCATGACATAAAAAAAAAAAAAAAGAAAAAAATCCTGCATAATTTTGGAGGTTTCAAAGAAGCAATTTTGCACAAATTAGCACTTCAGTATTACAGAATGATCCAAAATCAAATGCATTAAACAATCAAAACTGAATTCTGTAAATTTTACATGCCTTCCCAGAAAGAGTTTATTGCTTGTGTAAGGCAGACACAGGTTAACAAGACACATGCAGGAATGTCTCTGCATGGATAATTATCTCACAGGATTATTTTAGAGTCCATGGAAAGGTGGCAATGCACTGCTCAGAGTTTCTCCTTCTAAAAGGGCAATGGTGCTGCAATAATATAAACATTTATGGTGTATTAGTAACAAACCATAATGAGCCAAATGGATTATTAATTAATTATCTTTAAAAATTAACTGTCCACACACAGAGCAGTTATTTCTTTTTCAGCATTTTCCTACATAACTGGAATATAATTAAACAGAAGTCCACTCTGTTCCTTTCATGTAGATACTGTAACACAAAATGGGATGGATTTGGTACTGATTTAAATTCATGAGTTTGTCCAAGGCATAAATCCCCCAAACTAACACACAGACTCAGCCATTACAGCTATAAAAACCCGTGATGGCTCTCTACTCACACTCTTGGGCCAGGGTAGGAACCAGCCTGACTTGTCCATGTAATTTCTACATAAATTTGAGGTGTTCACACAGCCATTCTCCTAGTTAAAGACCACTAATGCCCGGGGCAAGCCATAGAGAGAGGGGCAGATGAAAGCCTCTGGATGTCCAGCAGGTGAGCTGCCTGCCTGGCATCTCTGGGAGCATTTCCTTGACTGTATGGAAACAATAGGTTTGGCATTAGAAAGGATGACACAAAGATGGGCTTGTGGGAGCAGGTGGACTGAATCTCTTCCCATGATGGACAGAAACTCAGCCTTTACATCACAGAGAGACTGTGTAATTGTCAAGCGAGTTATTAGGTATTTATTTTATCTAATTTTAATGAGCTGCACTGAAGGATAACACTGCCTGGTTTTATGCAGCAACTGTGCCTCTATGCCTGACTCACAAGGCTGCTCCCCTTAGGTTTTCTTACATTCAGAAGAGAGAAATACTTTCAATTACTCTGACAGTACCTAGATTAGGCCCCTGCTTTGAGTTTCAGCTGAGGCTGGAAGTTCTTGAAAGATGATGGGCTGGATCAAACATCCCCTTTTTCCTCATGCAGGAAACACTGTGTGGCAGAGCTGCCCATGGAGCCATGGAAACTTGGGATCCAAAACCTCCTGCTTCTCTGGAGGACCCAGGTCAGCACCAGTGGGCCAGGCTTACAGGCCACATGGGATTGATGGAAAATACTACCTTTGAGCCTTTATTCTCAGGCACCAACATCACTTCTGTTCTTTAATTCTCTTTTCCTGTTCCCTGGGCCTTTCATCCAGGCCTGCCAAAAAGGGTATCAGCTTTATGAGGAGAGGAATAACATTACCATAGACATTGTGAGAGAACATCAGGAGGTGTCTCACGACTGAGAGGTGTGATTGTGTGAAAAACAAAATAAAACATGCACTAGGAGTTGAGGCCTCTTTATAAGGACTCGAAAGCAAGATGAGGACACATACTCTGTGTCATTCAGACTCAGACACACCCAGCAGCCCCATCACAGCCCAGATCCCTCCAGTCACACAGAGAGGCTTTTCCAGCATTTCTCCCCATGGCAACCTCACAAGAATGAGCCAAAAAACACTAATCATGAAAAACAATCCATGAATGAAGTCCACGTGGTTTGTGGGTGGAGTGCCCCCTCTGGCTCCCAGCTGGGTTTGGGTGCCATGCTCCTGCTCTGTGGCTGTCACACTGCAGAGCTGGGTGTCACCTCAATGTCAAATTTCAAGTACTGCCACTGGAAATTCTGCTGATCCACTGTTCACACAGGTCATTCCTGGGAATACCTTCCCAAACACTTCCCAGACCATGGTTTGAAGTTCCTTGGAAACAGGACTGCTCTCTTCCCCCTTCCTGACTCCTACCTTGTGCTCCTCTGCATTTGAGAGGAGAACAGGCCCCTTTAGCTCTGCATGCCTTTGGGAACATGGGCATCCAGAAAGACCTCAGTGCTGTGAGGATCAGCAGCTGCAAATACTTGGCCATGTTGGCCTCTCCTGAGCATCCAGAGTTGTTACACTACAAATCTTACCTCCCTCATCCTCTCCTGCCTGCCTTGCTCCCCATGCACATCCTGTCTGGTTTGAGAACCAGTGTGATTAAATGCCCTAGTTCCAATCTTAAATTGTTTATTCTCATATACTAAATTATGTTAAGGAAACTGAAGAACTGGGCCCCTCAACTTCTCAAAGTCACATTTGATACCAACAAAATCCAACATTCCTATTTATGGTGTATCCTTCTAAGCACCAGATGTTTTAAGCACCTTAGAGTTCCAGGCTGAAACCCTTCTTAGCTTAAACATAGTAAATAACTTGCCTATAAATTCAAATACTCCATTTTAAATATTAGCAGCTGTAGGACCAGCATATGTTGACTTTATTATGGATTATTCTCATGTGACACAAATAGCAAGAATTGAAGAGTTTAAAAGTAAAAGCTCCAAATTAATCTTTAAATGCTTTAACCAAATATCAAGGCTTTTTCTGCAGAAGTCTAAATAAAATCTTTATCTGTGCTTAGAAGCTCATGAAAATGTATTCAAAATGTACTCTCTGGATCTCTTACCATGGCAGATTGGAAGCTGCTAAAACAAATACAAGATCATCAGATCGGGCCAAGCCATCCATCTGCACCAGTAATTCTGTTTTCATCCGCCGACTTCCTTCATGTTCACCACTACCAAGATTCAGAGAAATATTATTTGCTCAGTGCATTAAAGTAATCATCTTTATTTATACAGTGTCATTCACAGCAACTGAGCCCCTGTCACAGTTTTGCCCCAGTTCAAAGCATGATTAAGCTCCATTAGCTAACCTCTAAGCATTAAAATCAAGCTTTCTAATGATTACTTAAATGGACTCTTTCCAGTGCATTAAAGTGAGGAGAACTCACTATTACTGAATTTAAAGAAAATATTTATTTTTATTTTTTTACATCTTCATATTAATCTCCTCTCAATGCTGACATTTATTGGACCACAGCTACAGCTTTGATTGATTGATTGATTGATCCATATGAGGGAATTTTTATACTATCATAATTGCCATTAAATAACTAGCACACCTGCCTATTCAAGGTGGCATTTTCCTGTAAGTGAATATTGTGGCCACAAGAAGATACACGAACTACTGAATTCAGCACATTGCAAAATGTTCTATCAAAAGCAAACAGAAAAATATGCCTTACTGACATGAATTTAAAAGCGGGGCAGAGACCACACAGAGAGGATCCTTCCTCAAAAAAAAAAAGAACTTAAGGAAAGTCCTACGAATTCTGGCTCTGATCCAGGTAACCACTTTTGCAGAAAATCAGCTGGAACTCTTGGTTCCAGATGTGGAGCTCTTGGAAACTCCTGGATCAAGCCCAGGGAAAACATCAGAGCCCTAGATGGTAAAAGCTACACTTCAGGTTTAATGGCTTATTTCTGCAAAGGCATCCACACATCAGTGCCAACTCAGTGTTTAATAAGGATATGTAAAAATACATACATCAAGGATAAAAATCCTTATTAAAATATATAGTGATGTTAATGAGAGCTTTTAAAGTATATATGAAGGCAAAATTTGGCTCATAATTTTTATCTATTAACTGAGAATAATTACAAGCAGTATCTTTAAAGTAGGGCATATTTTATTATAAATGGTAAATATATAATATAAACAAATAATATAATATAAATAAAGTGAGCATGTAATTCATTGTACTTAGAATCCACTGTAATGGGTTCCTAATGGTTATAACAATACTTTTCCTCTTTTCCCATCCCTAATATTTTCAATCAGTTTTCTTTAATATAAACTGTCCATACCATAATAATATTCAACCATTCCTGCAACTGGAAGTCCTGACAATGCCACCAAAATCCGTCCCATTAATGGAAATGCCATTCCACTGTGTGTACTCCATATCACTCTGCTGTGCCAAAGCTTGTCCAAAGTGTCACAAATTCATCTGTTATTTCACCCACCACTGCCTTTATTTTCACTTCAAATCCTTTATTTTAAAGTGCAGCATCACTGGTTATATACTCCTGCACATCCCTCCTTCACAGTCTTGCTGCCCCTGTAGCCCTTGCTCATCCTCACACAACCTGTCTTTCACTTTTGCTTCTCTTCTGTGACTGAAACAACCACTACACCCCTCTCTTCAAAGGCCCAAAGTGGTCCCACCAGTTACCCAGGAGCAGTGCCTCTTTGACTCATAACTGACTCCAGCTCATCCAAGAAAATTGTGGAAGGAGCGTGATACCGGGCGAGCTCAAACAACACCTGTTCAGAGAGAAGAGTAAATGTGAAAGACACAAAAAGGCATCAAGGGCCACTGGTATGGAAGATAAATAACAGCACACACATTCTACAGGATATCTGCTGGGCAAAACCTCTGGGTAGGCTGAGGGTCCCTGAATCCTCTCAGATACAGAGAGGTTTGTAAAGGAGATATAAAGAACACAGCCTTGTAATCCTGTCTTTATGTGTAAATCTTTCTGGCTAAATCCTATCAGAGTACCCTGAGAATAATGGGATAGAAGAAAATGATCCATCAGAGGATTCTGGGAACTCCTAAATTGTTATCAGAGATTAAACATGTGCTTTTTGTTGTTGCTCCATTTGTAGCTTGTTTTGTGGGGTTTTTTTAAATAAGGATTTGAAAAAACATTACAAGTCAGCTGAACCACAATGAAAGAAAATAGACTGATTTTCTTGATATGAATCAAGTGGTTATTTTGGGGTTTTTCCTCATGAAAATAAGCAGAAGCTGCTTGAACAATCAAGATTAAAGAATGGATTATTAAGTTGACACAAAAAATATGGATCTGCCCTTTGGAGAAAGAAGTTTCATCTGCCTGTCTGTCTGTTCTTCAGTAAGTCAAAGATCTTTGCTGCCTTCAGAACATCTGCTTTATCTTGCATCAGAGACACAAAGTTTCACAGCAAGAATCCATTATGAGACTTCTGCAGAAGTGATGTTATTCCCATTTTAAGATGTAGGTATGAACAAAATCATGTCTAAGTCAGGAAAGACTATGAGTACCAGGGGAACATTTGCTTTTCAGTTCAGTGTTAAACCCCAGTTCTTTAGGAGGGAACCTGATATTTGTGAATTATAATGAATGAGGGAAAAATTCTTACCCGGACAAGTTTTTCTGAATCACCTCTCCATTTGCTGACGATGGTGGATGCTGATATGTTGAAAAAGGTTGTATTGCATTCTGTGGCCACAGCCTTAGCAAGCAAAGTCTTTCCAGTACCTACAAATAGTGTTTGAGAAATTCACTCACTAAAGGAGTACACTGCAAACACTCGATAATTCCTCTCATTATACTACCAGTCATGTAAAATTGGTAAAAAAGCCATAGTGTGGTTTGGGTTGGAAGGGACCTCAAAGCCCATCTCATTCCAAGCCCCTGCCATGGGCAGGGACTCTCCCCACTATCCCAGGTTGCTCCAAGCCCCATCCAGCCTGGCCTTGGACACTCGAGGGATCCAGGGGCAGCCACAGCTTCTCTGCCCAACCTGGGCCAGGGCCCTGCCCCCCCTCCCAGCCACCAATTCCTTCCCAACAGCCCATCCAGCCCTGCCCTCTGGCACTGGGAAGCCATTCCCTGTGTCCTGTCCCTCCAGGCCTTGTCCCCAGTCCCTCTCCAGCTCTCCTAGAGCCCCTTTAGGCCCTGCAAGGGGCTCTCAGGTGTCCCTGGAGCCTTCTCTTCTCCAGGTGAGCCCCCCAGCTCTCCCAGCCTGGCTCCAGAGCAGAGGGGCTCCAGGAATATTTTGTGTCCTTCCGCGATTGTCTGGAGAAACTCAGGTACTACAGCACTGCAAATTCATTTCCCAAATTGTGAAGTAGTGCATGCTGAAATGGTCAGGTGCCTTCTGTGGCAAGTACATCTAAATATTCACAGAACTAATGGAGTTCAATGCAGTGACAGCCTGTGCAACCTGACTCCCCTTCAGCCACACTCATGGTGGTAGTGCTTGTGTCCAAGTGGAGCTGAGTGGGCAGGGAAGCTGTGCTGACAAGGAAAACACCCAGTTAGCACAGCAAAAGGTAAAGCTTCCACCCCAATCTCAAAACAACCCCTAAAAGAAGAAAGGAAGGACATTTTCACAAAGGAGATGAGTCCATTGCAGATTTATTCACATATCATAGGACCAGGTCATGCTAAATTTGATTAATATGGTCCAAGCTGAGTAAAAACAGAGATACAAGTTTTCATGCCTCTGAATTGTTAGTATAAGCACCATTTCTGTAAGATTCAGGTGTAAAAACAGTCACAGCTCACAAGAAAGGCCAGGTTTGAGTGCCAGAGATGGACATAATCACCCAACATTTTCTCTTTTTAATTCTTGTCGCAGAACACATTCCTTTTTAACACATTTGATCTAATTAGCATCAATAATTTATCCATGGGACAAAACCAGAAGCACAGATATAGTACAAAGCACTTCATACCTGGTGGCCCATAGAGTAATAACCCTTTCCAAGGGGACAGAATGCCAGTAAACAGCTCTGGGTACTGCAGAAACAGAAAAGTAATTCAGGGATTAAAAATGTATCATCTATAAGAAACTGTAAGAGATTCTAGTCTCCACCCTCACTGCTCCTAACACATTCAGGAAACATAAGAAATCTGAACAGGGGAATAGAAACGCAGCAAAACAATGGAATATATGTGCTCTGTGTATGGAGAAAAATACTGAATTTACCATTTAAAATCTGTTTTAAGTGATTATTTTTTCAAATGCAATTTATTTGATATTCTCTTCTGTAAGTAATTTTTCATGAAATTAAGATAGGCCAAATCCAGCACTTCTTACGTTGTCAAAGGTGTCAAAAAATGGGACCTAACACTTACAATTTTAATACTGAAAGACCATTTTTCTATAGGAAATGCAATTTCAGATGGAACAGGAACAGGAATATCTCTAATACAAAACAGGAACACGAGCAGTTATAACTGCTATATATATATATATGTTATATATGCACTGCTTACAAAAGCACAGAAATAGCAAGAACTCTAAAACAACACTGTAAATACAAGGAAAGTGCTAAAGAGCCCAACACTGGTTTTCTCAAAACTATTTAGGACTTTACCTTTATAGGATAAACAACTGCTTCCTTGACCAGCCTTTTAGCTGCGTCCAGTCCTATAATATCCTCCCACTTCACGTTTGGCTTATGGAGATAAATGTCCTGCAACATACGTCACATCTTGTTAGTAGAACTCCTTCTGCACTGGGATAATGACCTCTGGCAAAGTAAAAGGATCGACTCAGTGATAAAATAAAAGTGCTGCTAAGTGATACAAGCTGTATTATTTAACCCTACGTGCCAGGGACCTCCCAAGAGGAAAGCATATGCAGCAATCATTTCCCTCAAGCTTCCCCTCCAGCCCCCAGTCTCCTTAATGAATTCCTGCCAAATGTATGTGCTGAGCAGGTCATTCTCTGAGTTTGGCTCAGTAGCCAACAAACATAGGAAGAGCTGTCATGATATGAAGGTTCACCAACCCTAATATTTTGCCTCTGTTGCTGGCAAGTATGGGATGTTTAAAAAAAAGAACTGTAAGCAAGAGTATTGATATGTTGGTTCAAACTTACATCTGCCAATGGACTTCAACTGAACTTAAATAATTCCAGTTCCATCCTAGTCTTTGAGTTCAAACACCTTTTGACATTTATTCTTCAGCAAATTTATCTTCCCTCTTTTTACAATGTGTTTATTCTGTGGCTATGAATTCCACAGTTCAACACGTGCAATGTGAAAATATTTTTGTTTTTTTTAAACTTGATGCTGAGTAACTTTATGGCTGCACCGATTACTTATGTTATTGCTCATGTTATAAGTAACACTGAAAAATTAGTATTTACTCCACACTAGGCAAGATTTTATAAGGGCAAAACAAGCTGTGAGAAACTTTGCAACAGGAGGGAAGTTTTCCCCTAGGCTTCTATCAAAAGATAGTCAGTAATTAGTCTATGCCCTGAAGCACTCACTAAATTAATTTCATTTAATTTATCAAACTTTCCAAATCTTCTATGAATCTTTCCATTTGCCTTAGAAATAGTTTGTGGCTTTCTGTTCCAGAGGCTAATTGTTCTGCAAAAAATGTCCTCAATACAAATACTAAGGATAAATTCTGCTCTCCAATAAAAACAGTCCCCATAGACTGAAGAAAAACGATGTGCTTGTATTCAAGGGGAACAGTTGATTTAATACAACTAGAAAGAAATTATTTATATAGAGTAGATTACACTTTCCCTTTCTATTAACAGCAAATTAGGATGAATCAGATTTCTGATACTAAGCAGAGTCTTCCACAACTGTTTCTAAATTAAATTATATTGCATTATGAAATAGATACCCACATGCTCTTTATTTTAATTGATTTATACAGTGACAACTACCCCAGCAACCAGGATACCATAACGAAGCACAATTCAAAAAATACACCACAATGAAGGGAAAGCAACCTTATTGCTTTCTTGCTAATGGTAGTAGCAGGAACAATGCTATTTTAAAGGTTTACCATAAATTAAAGACCAGATAGGAAGTGAAATGAATGAGAATTTTCTTACTTTAAGGCTGGAAATTTCTTAAGACTTCAATTCTACTAAACTTCAAATGCAAGACTTGCAGACCAAGAATATGGGCCATACACAGCTATAAAAAATCAGTCAGTAAAAGTATTCCAGGCTTTTTAAACAGATGATACAAATATGTGGGAGCAACAGCTGATACCATTTCTGATGTCTATACTCAGAAAGACTCAAAACACTAACAAATATTGTGATACTATGAAGAGTGAATGGCCAAAAGTTGCACCAGAGGAGGTTTAGGTTGGGCATTAGGGAAAATTTCTTCATGGAAAGGATTATCAAGTCTAGGAACAAGCTGCTCAGGGCAGTGGGGGAGTCCCCATCCCTGGAGGGATTTAAAAGCTGTATGGATATGGCACTTGGGGACATGGGTTAATGATGGCCTTGGCAGTGCTGGGCAATGGTTGGACTTGATGGTCTTAGAGGGCTTTTCCAACCTAAACAATTCTGTGATTGTATGACTCTAAACAATGCAACCAGAGGGCTGAATCAAGGATTTTCCCACCATTTGATCAGTTAGATGATACATCAGATAATAGTTAGTATTAGATAATATATTTAAATGTCTCTTTTCAGAGAAGTACTGTACTTTTTCGGCAGAATAAGAACAAAGGGAAAAGCCACAGCATGATTAGATTACGTGTTCCCCATTAGAAAGGAATGGTCGTATTACTCCCGTTGTGTATCAAAAAGAAATACAGTTACTTGTAAAGAAAGAACTTGCTGGGAGTTGCATGAGAAGAAAATTAGCTTGCATATTCAAGAATAAGCACTCTCAGTGACATTAAAAAGAAACAAACAGCATTCTCAGATGACAAAGAGAACCAACATAACACCTCTGTATCACATGGAGATCTGATCTTACTTTGCTTACAACCATTGCAAGTTCCCTCATCTCACCAGTCATGCCAATAAAAGCACTAAGGGGTTTCAATAATCGTTCCTAAAACAGAAAAACATAACTTCTTGTCAGAGTTCAAATATTTTTACACAGACAAACTATTAAATACTTTTTAAAAAGCTGATTCATGGTAGTAATATTAACTTTTAAAGCTGTAGAAATATGGATAATAAGTATCTTGAAGTAAGCCATTTTTGCAGTAAGTCATCCTTTCCTCTGACAGAATCTAATCCTGAATTTACCTTAAAATGATCAGCTCTCTGATTTAACTTACAGTCCTAAACATGCCTTACATGGATTAAGAGGAGTAAAAAATGTAACTGTGGGTCACAGAATTGTCACATTCTCTGTTTTGAAGGTCTCCCCCAGTGTATCAGACACCATGTGAGCTGGATGAACTCTCTGAGAAGCTCTGGCTTGTGTAAAGAAGTGATTACTGAAAATTTACCTCAACAACCTAAACTTTGTTATTGTCTCAGCTGAGGCAAATACTAGAAACATACTGAATTCAAAGCAACCAGAATTTCACCCTTAGAAGTTCTGCAGGCTTCTGAAATTATTTTTTTTCATCATAAGGTATCATTTCTATTTGTTGGCTACTTTCATGTCCAGAAAGTAAACAACCATCAACAAATTGGAGTAGTATCAAGTATGACAGTCCCTTCAAGAACAAAATACCCCTCTCAGAAATCTAAGCCCTTTTTTAGCACTTAGGAACAAACACAACTTTTTTGCAGTATTTTATTTTGTTCCTGGTTATGTAAAACTCATGTTCCTACCGCCTGGACAGAAACAGGAACAGAAGCACTTACTGAGGGATCTGGATCACAATTAAGGCTGTTCAAGGCAATTCCATTTGCTGACATGCTGACAGCATCCTGAATCATCCCATGGAAGTCAATTACTTGGCCCTAAAGGAGAAAATAATGCTGTAATAGGCTTTATCCACAATGGCAGCTCTACACTGGACCAAATTTTGTTTGCAGTTACAGCAATGGATTTCCTTACTGCATTTACAGTCCTACTTATGTCAAAAACAAACCATAAAACCTGTGGTAGCAAGGGGGTAGAACACACATCTCAATGACTGAAACAATTTAACTGAAGGGCCTTTTATCATCTCATTCAGGAATGCAAAATTCATCTTTGATTTTAGCTTTTACCACTGTTTTTTAAAAAAAAGATACATTCTTCCTTCTTGAGTATGTCTGAAGTAGTATTTAATGCAAACAGAGCCTCCTATGCAAAGAATTGTTACCCATGGCATAAAAAACTGACCCTTCAGCTGACTATACAGGAATTTTTTATATAAAAATAGACTGAGAAAGGCTAACATTTGATGGTTTTGAAAACCTTTGTGATTTTTTCTACATACATATTTCTATGATGAATCACATACCACATTTCCACCAACCTTTCTTGGGTGAGTGCTGTCTCCACCAGGTTTGCTGATTGCTGAGATGCTTAAACCAAAGTCAGATTGATCCAGAGTAACTGCATTGTCACTATTCTAAATAACAAAAAAAGGAAAATTTAAAAAGATGTGTTGCCAAGTAGATGAATTGAAGATATTGCATCATAGAACTCATTTCACCTCTTCATACGTGCCCAGTTGAACTGTATCAATGCATGGAAGTTCCAAGAGTAATCACATATTTGTCAAACACCACTTATATTTAGTTAGACTTGTTCTGAGTGCTGACAGCAGCCACAGCTTTAGAGCTCAGCAGTCGTTTCATGTGCAGGGCAGGAAACTGCATTTTACACACTTATTATTGAGGAAACTGATTGCTTTCCGTGTAGGTTGAATTATATAGCTCATCTTCCTCCAATTTTTGCCTGTGACTTGCCCCACAGCTCACAGATAGCATATTCTCTTGAACTCGTGCACCTACAATCCCTGAACTGCATAGTCAGTAAAGCCCATTAGTTGCACAATTATTAATGGTGTAATTACATTACATATTAATTGACAAATCACATTAATCTGAATTGTAATGCTAGCAAGATAAAACATGTTTAAACCTGTCTGGGGCTTTCCTTGGTAGATGATTTAGATTCTGTTGTACTCCCAGAAGCTTTTGACACTGCTTGCAGCACAGTCTGTTGTTTGGGCCTTGGCATATTCTGAGAAGAGCCTGATGCTCTAGAATATAAAAAAAGAACAGCTTTCATAACTTTTTATCTTCCAAATACCAAAATATTAAAAGGCAAAGTTTTCAAATAAAGCAGTTTTGGGATAACTTTGCTGCCACTGAAGTTATAGCATCAATTTCAATCACAGCAGAGTTCAATTATTACTATTTACAAACACCCCACCCTAACCACACTGCAGAAACTCTGTAAATAGTCTGCTTCTCCATTTGGGAAATAAATGTCTATTTTCCTCTAATACATACAGAAAAAAATGCACCACACAGTCAGCAGCATCGCTTTAGTATTCCTATGGTATCACAACATTATTTTAACCAGTGTGCATACTGTTTTTATAGGAAAATTTTCTACCCAGAAGAACACCCCACACATTTCTCTTACCTTCTTGCTTTTCCCCTAGCTCGCAGCTCTTGTTTATTTTCTGCTGTGGCAAAATCAATATTAAAATGGAAAATAATTAAGGATATAAACTTGATTCTTTTACACCCCTCCCCTTCAAAAATATTTTTAAACACACATTAATGACCTTGGAAATAATGCATAAACAGGAACAGTGTGATTATAAGCACTGCAAGCTTGCAAAAACTTTTTCAAAACAAACTGATATTGGTGAGTAGTTTTGCTTCAAGTTTGTTCCAGTTTAGGCCGTTTCAGTCTTTGGTTTCTCTACGTATGTTTTAAAACCAGTCTCATGTTCCCAGTAAAATGGACACTACCAGAAATTAGATTAAGGACAATAATTTAATATATCACACAGAGTGCTTATTTAATGCTAATAATTTTTTCACTGATGAATTGGGAAATATGAATTTGCCTTATTCCCCTTCATAGTAATCAAGTTCAACTTAATGAGACAGAATAAAAATCACATTACGATGGAGATTATCAAACTATGCTATTTTTTGCATTTATATAATTTTAAACAATTTCTGTCAAAGAAAAGCTTTTTTCACAAAATGTCAAACTTGCAAAGCCCAGATGTGAACTCATAAAGCTGAGGGTTTGTGTCCTACCAGCACAACCCTGGTTCCAAAACACATCTCCTATCAGTGCTCTCTGTACCATGCTCTTCCACTGAAGATTCTCACACACTTAAAATAAAATAATCCTTCTCAAGCAGTTCTTTCCCTGAAAGAGCTTGGAAACATGGAGGCAGCATAGCCCACAGATAAACTTGTAATCCTGTGGGTATGTCTACAACACTTCCAACTGGAATCCAGCACGGAAATGACCAAGTTAGCTCTGTAGGATTTGTGAAGAGTGTTGCAAAGAATTTAGTAGGAAGGAGCACCACACCAAGTCTTTTGTTGAGATACAGATATCTGACCATGGGCATCTTGCAAACTACATGCAGGAAAGGAGGCTGCTTACACTCCACAGAAAAAGGTTGATGCCTCCCTGCCAGCACAGTTGTGACTCTGAGCTCGGGTAATGGCAGCGTACTCCAAGTCTTGAGCAGCTTTACTGATCAAAAACTGTATACTGAAAGCTTTTAAGTGTCCAAGAGTGGCTTTCTAGAAATTGTTTTTCTCATTTAGATCACGAATTGAGCCTTGACTACTGCTCAGTTTGACTAAGATATGAAAAAATGCTTAGTAATACGTTTGCATTCCTGATTCATGTCAAATCCCTTTGGTTTTGTCTTGCAAGGCTGTTCCTTTTTGCACTAACACCAATCAATAGGTTCTAGAGGTACACACCTTCTCCATGCAAATAATCACAGAATTGTTTAGGTTGGAAAAGCCCTCCAGTGTCATCGAGTCCAACCATTCCCCCAGCACTGCCAAGGCCACCACTAACCCATGTCCTCAAGTGCCACATCCACAGACCTTCCAAATCCCTCCAGGGATGGATACTCCACCACTGCCCTGGGCAGCTGTGCCAGGGCAGGACAACCCTCTCTATGAAGAAATTTTTCCTAGTGTCCAATCCAAACCTGTATCCTACAAGCTCGTCATCACTGATTCCTACACAGTTGTTCTTATGGCTTCTCTAAGTTACATTTTGTGCAAAACCATTCAGGCTCAGGGTCTTAACAGAATGCTCATATTCTGATTTGCCTTATTTTGTATCATTCATTTATACCTCAGATTTACTATTCTCTCTCCATGAGAATAAAGTGAATAAATATATCTATGCCACAATGTTTGTGCTTAGCTCACATTTTCCACTATCAAAGCAGTTTTTTTAAAAGACAGGAAAATGCCACTTTTTTCTTCCTATACATAATGAGAGATGGGAGAGCACAAGGGCTCAGAGCTCCATCTCTCAATTCTTATGTCTTCTGTACTAGAACTATAGATCTGTAACTGTAAGGGCTGGAACATGAAATGCTGACATACACAAAAAGGGCTGTTAGTATAATACATGTTAGGCTTTGGAGACAAAAGCTTCCTGTTTGAAACAGAGTCACATACCAGTGTCCACGATCTTTTTGGTAATTTTAGGATACTTTTGAAATTTTACAAAGTAATAGCTTTCATATTCCATCAAAATTGTCTCAAGATCAACATTGTCACAAACTTCAAAGCCACGCAAACTTAATTTTGTCTCTTGTTCCAAAGCATTTGCAGCATCGACATATCTGGTAATTTAAAAAGAGAAACAAAGAACAAAAAACTGAGAGAAAAAGCAAACAATGGCATTAGTAAGTATCTTTAACTTGTCCACAACTCTATTTATTATAAAAGTATAAACTCTATTGTGCTGGTTGATCTAAATTATTTTTAAATTATACAGGACATTTTTGTTCTAGAAACTGAAACAATTTAGCAAAGTAAAGTGCCAAGAGATGTAATAGTAGCTGATCTCTTTCTCACATCAGTCCACAGGCCCAGTCTGTCCATCCACCCAAGAGAGGACAAAAGGACACAGTAGAGGAGGTCAGACACACACAGATATTTAAAAAACTCACCCTTCCTCCATTAAATAATGCAAAATTAGAATGAGGAGATTTTTCCGACGAGCTTCTGTTCGCATCTCCTCCTGTGAATTAAGACAGAACTCTAGATCAAACGTAATATTCTCTTTATTGCTGTAAACAGCATCTAAATGTAGCCTGTGGAAACAAACAAATTAAGACAACAGCATGTAAGAACTGTAAACCAACTCACTGTTAATAAAAACAAGGAAAGTGGTTTTCAACCTAATTTTTCTTATACATTATCAGGGCTACTGGATGGTTAGAAGCCTTTTCCTAGAGAAGAGAAAATTACTTTGAGGTTGAACAAATAACATACTTCCCTTACTATGGTTATGGATCTCCAACATGTTCGGGCTACTGTGAATTCCAGGGCAGGACTCTTGCAGATCTCAATGCACGGTGTCTCCAGGGCCTGTGCAAGAAAACCTCATGCCCCAGCCTGGCTGTGTCCTTCCCTTGAAACCAGAAACCTGTTCTCTGACTACTTGGAGAAGGGGGGGCTGGAGAACAGGTCTGGGATCTATCTGTACTATGAAGACCAACTGTAACACTGTTGGCATCTCCCATTTCATGGGCCTTGATATATAAACACAGCAAGTGAAACACAGACACTTGTAAAATTGTAGTGGATTGGGGTAACACCAAACTTGCATGATTTTAGTACAGGAGTGAGACCAAAACCAGGTCTCAACATGCAGAAATTTCAGTGTGGAGTCAGTCCCATGGATTTCTTGGCACAGATCAGAGAACCCAAAGTCATTCACAAACAGTTCAGCAACAAAAACAATGCAGCATGGGACATTTCTGTCTTCATTCAGTGAAGCTGCACCTGGGGGAGCATCTGGTGCTATATCAAGCAGGGCAGAAGGGGCAGTGGAAACAGAAACCATGCAAGGTGCTGGAACAAGGCCTTAGTCCAATGAAACATGCCATCTTTGCTGATTGTCTGCAGAGAAACCCTGAGATTTTAGGGTCATAACTGAAGTTCCTACATGGAAAGCTCTAGAAATGCGTGTTGACTTTGGTCTGCCTCACTGGGACTTGAAGCTGGGACCACAGGGAAAGCAGGTATGGCCAAACCCACATTTAGGCAAATAAACTTTCCTTTCTCTCTTAGGATGCTGGCTTTCAGCATTGGGTGATCCAGTTGTGGCCCTTTCTGCCTCCCAACTGAGACATCCTGTCTATTCTGGTGATTACTTTCGAGGACTCAGTGGGAATACGAAAGAGTGGCACTTACTCAGTTGATGGGGAAAGAGCAGCAATTTCTGTTGCACATACACATTCCTTATTACACAGCCCTGTAATGCTCCTCAGGTTCCCACTTCAATCCCCAGTTTGCCTCCCTTCTACTCCAGTTGAACTCTGCCTGCAGCCACCCCAAAAAAAGCTCAGACCAAGTGTGCTGCCTTCAGGTGACAAACCCACACATCTCCCTCCTCTTCATACTGTAGACAGAGCCCCAGGACCTGTATCAATGACTTCTGCTGCTCTCTGCCTGTGCCTGGCACACAGACATGCCAAAGAATTACTGCTGACCAAGGCTTATGTTTTGAAATCCCACAAGATGTATGGAAGGAATACAAATACAAAAAGACAATTACCCTATCCTCCACGGTCTCTTGGAAGAAAACATCATTATAATAAACTGCTGATACTGGAGAATCATTAATTCCTAAAATCAAGGGTACTTTGGGTGGTGCAAAACCAATCTACCTCTTTAGCATGCTGTTCCTTTGCCAGATTAGATCTATCTACTCCCCCTGCTCAGTACAGTGGATATCACATGGCATTCTGCTGCTAGTTTAAACACTTGAGATAGCACAGTCAGCTATTGTTTTATTTTAAAATAAAATTTGCCAGCCTGTAAAATTACTGGATAGACCAGAGGAAAGGTGTCCCAGTACAGCAAGTGTTTCCTGGGATGTTTGCTTCAGTCGTGGGGCCATCTAGTGTCACGACTAAGAAAGGGCTGGGGTTTGCTCTTCACAGCATTTCCTGCAGTGACAGTGTATTTGCAATTCACATACTACTAAAAAGATCATCAGTTCTTCATTTCAGTTTTCTAGAAAGAATAAATCTGCCTGGGGAAAACTAAAGAAATCATATCCCATTTCTAGACTTCAGATAGTTTGATACCATCTTGATAAAATTTTTCGGAGTCTGTAAGGAAGCTATAATACTGTTTGCATTTCAGTGGTGGTACCAAGATATTTTTTCTGAACCATTTTGGTGAGAAAAGAAAATTCTATGAATGCTTGGTAGATTAGTAACACTTGAATGCAGCAGTCTGGTTCCTGCAAGGTGCTGCAACATGAAATGAACCAGCTCTGAGAACTGTCATAATCAAAGACAAAACACTGACAGCCTGGGATGAAAGGATGTTTTCCTTCTTAATTTTTGAGGTGCTTGTGCTTGCAAAAGAGATTTTGAATTGTGGTCCTTTTACCATTTCTTCTGGATGATCTGAATCTTCTGAAACAGGGCTGGAAGTGCAAGAAGGGGACTGGAGTCATCACTTACTGAGAATCCCACCATTCTTTGAAATGCAATTGCTCCTGATGGTTATGCTGAGAAAGATTAACTGTTCTGTTCGCCCACATATCAAAGGGCAAGGTCACAGCTACCTCTGCATATTTAAAACACACTATGCAAACACAGTGGCTGCCACAGAAGACAAACACATCAAGTGTTTCATGTAATAAACATGGATAGTCTTGACAAGAGAGGAATTGCCTCTGCCTGATGAACTGACAGGGCTCACGATCCATGCTTGGAACTTCCCTTAAAAAGAATTTGCATTCTGGCATGTCTTGTGCTGCTGGTTGTTCCCCTATGTTATTTTGCAACCCCTAAAGCATTTTAAGTTTAGTATAATTAGTGATACAGTCATTGGCAGCATCTCAAATACTCTCTGTAGGGACTTGCTTTGGGCATAGTACAACATTTTGTCTATGTATGATCCACCTCCTTCAACCTTGACAGAGTAATCCTCTGGTTGTGCTGACCAAACAGAAGGAAAAGTGAATCTTTACATCCCAAAAGAGCTTCATCTAAAAGTCAGCAAAGAGTTTGGACTGAGAGGTTAATTCTGTCTTTAACTCATGTTATGAATGCAAACAGCAGATGTTGAGAAGTCAGAAAAGGGTTCAAAGAAAACTAACTAAGCTTAATCAGTTTACAAACTGACAATGTCATGCATTAGACTGGATCTGACAAACAGAACAGAAACATCTCTGGGCCCAGTTCTGTGAGGCTGCTATAAAAGAAAGAAAAATTAAAGACCTTGCAAAGTGTAACTGTGGCCAAATCATGACTCTGGTGAGTCAGTGGTGCAAAGATCGTTGCTTTCTTGACAATCCCCTTGCTGCCTTCTCCAGCCCTATTTCACCACATACGCTTTCCAGATGAACCTCTGCCTGTGTCAATGCCACCAGCAGCTTCAGCTGGTCCCTTAAAACAAGTCTCTGCCCACCCTGGGCTGCTGTCCCAAACTCCAGTTTATCCTCCAGGGACTGACCCCCACTGCAAATATGTCCACAAAATATGGCCACAGTACAGACAGATACCAACACTGCCCAGGGTTTCTGCTGTGCTTAGAGAGGAAATGGTAAATCTTACACAGCGTGAAAAAAAGGAGTGCTTACAAGTGCAAAGTTACTTAAAATTCAGATTAGCTTTATAGCGATTTAGCCTTCCTGTTTAATTAGTATTTAGAATTGCATGTTGTTTATAGCCACTGGTATTTCAATAGATGTTTAAATGTTTAAAGTTTAATAAGCTTCCATTCTTAAAAGAACAAAAAAATGTATGTAATTAAATTTTCAATTACTATAGGGGATTTGGGGGTCCATGAAATTAATAAAAGCTTAAGGCACTTAAATGTGATCTTGTTTTAAAAACTAAATAGTTGAGCACTTCACTAATTAGCTCCAACACTTACATGCTATTTTATGTATTTCTAGCTTAACAAAAGAGCGGTAGATTGTCCTTTCTTTGAGTCATTTAAAATTAAACTCTAATAGAGTTGTACATCTTTAAGTGCAATTGTTTGTTTAGTCATTTCCACACCTTTTACTAAAATGTATTTACATTGTAAATCAACCAAGTCTCTTGTGTAATTCCATCAAATTAATGGACCTTCTAAAAGATTAATTTAACTCTATAATGTTTCATTATCTTTTGACCCTATATATTCTCCATTAATATATTTGTTAGGAGGAAAAAAAATAGAGTTACAGTGTAAGTCACGGTCTGGGGAGCTTGGGAATGAGAACTATACTGCTTTAGTGTTGTGTCTGTGTAAATCCAACTGGGGCAGTCAACAGGGTGAGTTCAGAGGGATCTGTGGTCAGTAATTCAGACAAGAGGCAAGCAGACAGCTCTGTCATCACAGAGGGAAAGGATTTAATATAACACCCATGCAGTGTCCCTTCCCTCTTTGTTTTTGGGATCCCAGGACTCTGACAAGTATGGGCTTCCTCAAGATCAAGCCGGCACCATGTGCCAGGACAGGGAGGCTTGATGGGTCCAGCTTTCCTCCTCCCTCCACCACCCTGTTATCCCCACAGCTTTCCTTCCCCCATAGCCCTTCAGATACTTGTGGCCTTGACAGGCATTTTAGGAGGCAGAATGTTCAGTTATTGTCTGACTTGCTGACAGTACTTTTTGAGAAACACAAGCAGAGAAGAGATCTGGTGAGTTTTAAACAATGTATGACTTGGCTGCCATTGAACAGAATTTCCCAGGACAAAGAAAAGGCACTTTGCCCTCATCTTTCTTCCAAATTACACACGGCTGCTGCAAACAATAGAGTTGGCAAAGTTTTTCAAGGATTACAATGAGCTTTCATAATTAAAGACATACAGCAAGGTCACCAGAGAACTTATGGCTGTCATACTAGTAGAATGCACTCAAGACACGTTACCTCTAAAATCAAAAGACATTTTACAATGTGAGTTTGATGCACTGAAAACAAAAACCTTCTGATTTCTCCCCCCACTACAATGTCGTCTTTCATTAATTCATGCTCCAGTTTTAAGAGCCACTCACAAAACACTATTATCTCCCAGTTTTAGCAGGCTAAAGCCAGGTTTTACAGAGCCTGTAAATGCCACTGATTTGAAGTGATACATATTATGAACACATAAAAATGAATGGACACAAACTATGGTGAATTATACACATTAAGGATGATGAATTTACAAATTAATTAAGAAATAACCAACAATAAAGCATTGATCAACAAGGCATAAAGTCTCCCATTCATTTGTAGGAATATTTTATCATTGAAATCAGTGAAATGCCACACAAGACAAATTCTTTGACTGTAAGACTATACTGGTTAGGTGTGAACAGCTATAGAATTGCAATGAATATATGAATTTTTTTAAATACTTTTCCCCACAATGGTTAGAAAATAGTAATTTCCATTCTGTAGAACAGATTAATGGGGAAATGCAATACAGATAAGGGCAAGACCATGGTACTAGAAATCCCAGTAATTAGTACTACAAATTATGCATATAGCAGTCTTACTTACAGATACTGCAGTGGAGTACTGAAATTCAGAAAACAGACATTAGGTATTGAAGTTCCCTCCACAGAAGGGAGGGAAAACCTTAGAGCAAGAATCAAAAAGTCCCGTTGGCAGCTTCATTTCAAGTCACTAGTTAAAAGAAAGGCTTGAAACTTCTGCTCTTCTGTGGAACACAAACAACTCCCTCTATTCTGTACTCAAACTGTAGATTGTTATTGTCACATCCATCCTTCTGTGGGGAAGTCAGCTTACAAAGCACACCAGCCCAAACCCAGTGGTACAGCTGACAGGGAACAAACAGCACTTGAGCTCCAGGCCCCAATCCCACAGGTGTTTCTGCATTTTGTAGCCAAACCATTCTTGGGACCAGGGCCACCTAAATACCCACTAGTGAGGTTACAAATCAGACCTCTTTTTCTCCTCTCTTCCTCCTCTCTTCATGCTGTTTCAATACCAGACCTTAGAGTTACGTTCCCAATGGCTGGAATCTGAATCCACTTCAGGGCTCAGGAAGAGACTGTGCTGGAGAACCCCAGTATATATTCACACTTAACAGAGGGTCATCACCGATCTCTGCTCTGTGGGGACCAGTGACAGGACACAAGGGAATGGCTGGAGTTGTGTTAGGGCAGGGCTAGGCTGGATTTCAGGAAAAGGTCCTTCCCCCAGAGGGTGGTGGGCACTGACCAGGGTCCCCAGGGCAGTGGGCACAGCCCCAAGGCTGCCAGAGCTCCAGGAGGGTTGGACAACTGGGCAGGGACAGGGTGGGATTGTTGGGGTGTCTGAGCAGGGACAGGAGTGGGACTGGATGGTCTTTGTGGGTCCCTTCCAACTCAGGATATTCTCTGATTCTGCAAGAGGTTGACATAACCTAAAGCTCAGTTTCAGTATTGGAAATGATATAATTTTCCTAAAATTTTAATTAATGGTAGCAGTTACCTAGGTTCCTCTTTTTTTCCTTACAGACTCATGATAGTTTGATCTTTAAACCACCCAACCTTTGAGTTTCTCTGTACTAGCTCTGATAAGCTTCAATAAACAAAGCTTGAGGGAGTTGAAGATTGAACATCTGGGATCTTAAATTTATGACCCTTTAAAGACATGTTGGAGTAACCAGAAGATACAGAGCAGATTAACAAAAGACAATTCAACCTGAAAGTGGAGACTCTCTAAGGAAGAATGATAACAGAATCAAAGAATGCAGAGCAAATGAGCCCGTAAGAGTTAGAATACTAATTAGACAAAGAGAATTGTGTAACTTAGAACCAATTAACGTTAATTTGTTTGCAAAAATGTATAGATAAGTGAAAAGTCTTGAAAGGGACTTATATGGCTAGGATGATTTGCTCCTTATCTCTGGTCAGAATAAAGTAATGCCTGGCTCTGTAGTGCTTAAGAAGTCATGTTGGAAGGTTTAATTTCTTCCCCACGATTTTCGGTGACACCAGGACCCCTCTCAAAACTCCTCTTTTGTGAGAGGAATCCTGTGCCTTCCACGCTAAGTGGGAAGAGGACTTTGTGCGTGCATGCACAGCATCGAACAGCTTTGTGGGAAAGGCGTTCAGCATCCCTGCAGTCTCTCACCGGGGTGGAATTTGACCAGCAGATGGAAGCAGAACAGCTACAAAACTGAGCAAAATCCTGCAGTTTCTGGGCTTTCAGGAGCAAGGACCACAGAACAACAGAATAGTTTGGGTTGGAAGGGATTGTTAAGCATCACGCAGCTCGAACCCCCTGCAGTGGGCAGGGACACCTCCCACTAGGCCAGGCTGCTCCAAGCCCCGTCCAGCGTGGCCTGGAACACCCCCAGGGATGCGGCTGAGGGGATGGAGACGCGGCGGGGCAGCACGGCCCTGACTGAAGGACAGAGGGGCCGGGGGAGGGAGGAGCGTGGGATGACCCCTTCTGCGGCTCCAGGACCATGAGGGGAGAGGGGCTGTGAGGGGGTCCATGCCCTGCCCCTCAGCGGGCCCAGCCCCGCCGCCATGACACCGTCTCCCTCCCACAACCCGCCCCGCGCATGCGCCCCGCCGTTGCCATGGCAACGGGGACGCGCGGCGATCCGCCTCGCAGGCCCTCACCGCTTCCCTCGCCTGGTAGGTGGATCTCAGCCCCTGGCAGGAGAGCTCCATGGCGGCGGGGAATGCCGCCGGGAATGCCGCCGGGAATGCTGCCGGGAATGCCGCTGGGAATGCCGCCGGGAACGCGGCAGCGAGCCCCCCGGCCCGCTCCCCGCAGAGCCCCGTGGGGGACAGGCCCGCCCTGTCTTCCCGCGCAGCCAATCAGAGTGCCAGATGGGCAAAGACTGACAGAAGAGGTAACCAATCAAGAGCGGAGAACATGAGGGAAAGGCGGGGCTAGTAGCGGCGCTGACCAATGGGCGCTGAGCTCGCCTGAGGGGCGTGGGCTGTGAGGGCAGTGGGCGGGGAGGGAGCGGCGCGGGCCCAAAACAGGCCAAAACTACCAAAAAACGCGCCAAAACGGGCCAAACCAACACAAAACATGTCAAACCAGACCAGCCCTGCTCACCTGACTGTTACATGCGCCGCCGTGACTGACACAGCCGAGGCGGGCCCGAGCAGAACAGACTCAGCTCAGTCCCTCACAGCAAGGATGCTGGTGGGTGTTAAAATGGAGACCGCCACTGTGAGGGGACGCGGGGCGGAGGGAACGGCCCTCTTCAGGGCATAATCGACATCCTGGGCCCAGGGTGTCAATTATTGGAGGGGCCACTTGTTCCTGTTGGATCTTGTCTGGGTTCAGTCCAGCTGGAAAGGGGAACCAATGATCCTGCAAAAGGCCAGAACTAAAGCTCTCTTGAGACCCCTCCCAAAACTCTATAATGAGGAATCCTGTGCTTTCCAGGCACGCCATGGGAAGAGGGATTGGTATACACATGCACAGCACCCAACAGCTTTGTGGGAAGGGCTTTTACCATTCCTGTTCCCAAATCCTACAGCTGCTCTGTTCCACCAGCTGTTCCGGACAGGGTAACCACCACGTTCTCACATCCTTGTAACGCAACCCGGTCTAGTGTAAAATGTCCCAGCCCATTGCAGGAAAGTTGAAACTAGATGATCTTTAAGGTCACTGCCAACCCAGACCACCTGGGATTCTATACCATGCTTGTTTAGCATCTCATCCTCATGTATTTTCCAGACATCCAGACCTTCATCCAAAAACAATCCTTAGTATCATCGTCAATAGCCCAAATGGCCTTATCCTTGTGGTGTCACTGTTCCCACTCAGCAAAGTTTCCTTCCCCTGCCCTTTTCTTAAATTTCCTGATTCCAGTACAGGCCTACACAGGCTTTGTGTCCCCTTGAGCTCCCTTCACTAAGTATCTCCAACAGCACATACATCTTACAACACTTTTCCCTTTCCTTTCAGTATGTCTCAATCTCCAGAATGTCCTAATGAAAAACATGACCTTGATGTGTTCACAGCTCAGATAGTTGTGGTACAAATGTAACATACTCTCACCCAATTAAGCATCTAATTATATATATCTTTTATGAAATTGCTCCCATAAAACATGGAGCTTTTTCAAAGTGAATCAGGTCCAAAATCTGACTCAGGTCCCCTTCTACTAGAATTTGTTTTCCGTTTTGCCGTAAAGTGGTAGTAGAATAGGTAACACATTTGTTTTTCCATTACTGGGTGCTGCTTTTTTATGGTTGTGAGAGAGAAGCTCTTGTAACTTAAGTTAGGATTCAGGCCATCCCAAACGCGTTGCTGAGATCATTACTATTGGGAGAATAGCCTGGTTTGGGGCTGTGCTCCACTGGAGAGAGTTTTCCACCAAACTGTTAAAGCAGTAGTGGTATCTTAATATGGGGTTTTCTACTGCCTTGATGGATAAAGAGAGACTCTTCAAATCATTGGAACAAAACTTGAGGGTAATTTTCACAAAAACTGTCCATGGAGGCAAATGCTCCCCCACAGCCAGGGAGGCTGAGTTCAAGACTCTGAAATCTAGGCCTATGTTAATAGAAATAATTATATCCAAATAATAAGGAAACAACTCTATAGCAAGGTTTAAATATTTCCCTGGTGGGCTTATAACCAAAATATAGGTGTATCACCCTGGTATGTTAGGATGGGGGAGCAAAATACATACTTCATCTTCAGCGCTGATGAAAATATATATACATTAATAAATTAAGTTTATAATTTGCATTTTTTTATGATACACTGTAATATATCTACTAAGTCTGACATCAGTGTAGTTATATATAATTCTCTTCATCGTATGTCATGGCATAAAAGAAGATTATGTCCCACCCAAGCTCTGTTTTCCCAATCAGCTGCACAGAAACTGCAGATACAAAGAAGCCACATAAATGATTTCTTTCCAATAAACAGAACCAGAGAACCACAAATGGTTTGGGTTGGAAGGGACCTTAAAGACCATCCAGTTCCAACCTCCTGCTGTGGGCAGGGACACCTCCCACTAGACCAGGTTGCTCCAAACCCCATTCAGCTTGAGTGTCCAACTGAGTATTCAACTCAGAGTATCTTTCTTTGTAACAGGAGCCCACAGGTTTGTGGTTGGCAGCACAAATAAGAGGGTTTGTGAGCCTCTGTGCTTCAACAGCTTTAGACCTTACACAAGAGGGTTGTAGTCACTGGCCACCACTTAAATATTTTTGCCATCCACTTTTAGCCTTACATCCAAGTAAAATGTGTTACCTTAAAGTAAATGACTGTGGGACAGGAGAAATGATGGGGAAGCCTAAGGCTGACCTCATAAAGTTCTTCCCTTTAGACACAGCACACACAAAGCAAATCTACCTTCCAGCCAGTCACCCCAGACCCCCAGCCCACCCCAGCCCCATCCCTGCTTGCAGTTGCCCCTCCATTGTCTATTTGTAGCTGGTTCAGCAGCACAAGAGGAGTTCAATGTGCTACAATATTGATAAGAGTAATTGCAGGAAGGCTGGGAACAGCTGCAGGCTGGTAGTTTGGTTTGTTTCTGTTTTTTTTCAACTTTAACTGTCGGCAGAGTTTGTGGAAGGTTGGGAGGGCTTGTTTGGATGATCAGGTGTCTTTCAGTAGTTAACACAGCTGTGGGAACTGACAGTGCCTGCGTGGACATACCATTCATAGTGCTAGAAAGATTACTAGAAAAGGTTGGAAACAGATGTTTTGTATTTTTTCCTCTAACAAGCCCCAGTTTAGGGGCTGGGATGCTTAGTACCTATGGGCTTCCTTCTTACCCCAATTAGGGCCTGATTGCCTTGGGGAAGGGCAGGTCTCCTGCTCCTCTGAAGGTTGGTGCTGGGCAGAGTTGTAAGGCTTGCATTACAAGCTCAGAAAGGGTTTATGGGGAGAGCCCATAAAATGACTAGTGAAGGAGATGCAGCAGCAGGCTCCAAGAGGAGAAGGAAGAGGAGTAAGAGGCGGTATCGGAAAAGGAAATACACGAAGAAGTATCAGAACCTAGAAGAATGTCTGAGACCTGAGGTAGGTTTCTTAAAAGTTTGGTGGAAAAAGAAATGTTGGGAAGGTTGAAACTTTGGTAAGATGGCCTGGTAGCTGGGGAGTGTAAGCCTGGAGTTGATATGTGTGTGAGGAGTTTTGATTTAAGAGCAGGATTCTGAAGAAGCAGAGCAAAAGGGAGACAATTCTAGTTACTGTAAAAGCAGAAGAGGGAAATTTGAGAGAAATTTCAGGGTGGAGATAATAGAAGGGGAGAGGATGTGCCTGTGGCCTATGCTTTTGTGAAGTAGGGACCTAAGAAAAAACTTGAGGAGGACCAAAATACAATGCAGGGACTCTTCAAGAAAAAAATTAGAATAAAATAATATTATCTAATTAACTCTTATTATCCTATGCATGTGAGGTATTAAAACATAGTCTATATTGTTTACTCTTAAATAACAGATATCAGGGATGAGATTAATGGGAAGGCTGAAAGATGTGATTATAAAGTGAGAGGTGAATGTATATAAGAAAAGAAATGCCTGGCTCTGATATGAGCTTGAACATTTGTGTCTTTCCCAGTGCCCTTGAAGGAATATGTGAGGATGTGCTGAAAGGACCAGGAGAAAACTTTGGTCTAGTTGTGCTTTAATGATCTCAGAGAGCCTAACCTGCTGCTTGCCCATTTAGTCTGGTATTTAACTGTAGGGAAAAACAAGCATTTGATGGACTTAAGAGTTGGACTTATGAAGCAGCATGTCTTATTAGGCTGTGAATTCTTGGTTTTGACTAACAAAAGGGGCTTAAAATTAATAAAGTCCTTATGTTTAAATCACAAGGGAAGTGGGTGTCCTAAGACACCTTTGTTCCCAAAATTGCCTGCCAGCACCCTCCCTAGAAGAGCCCAAACCCTTGCCCCATTAGTTTAGTTACTGTTGTAGTCACTGCTTTGAATCTTGTCAATTGTGCAAAAACAGCTGCCTTTTGATTAATATGACCAAATACTTCTTGCATTTCAGACCTCTCTTCCAATGTCTCTTCATCTTTGTCGTTTGGGTTGCTTTGGCTGCTTGCCTGTTTCTTGGCCAAGATTTTCCTATTTTTTTATTGCAATAAATTGGTTGTTTACTTTAACAGCCGAGTTGCCAATGAAGCTGAATATTGCAACTAGGTAATTATTGTGACTAGATAATGATCTCTGGCTGCATTTGAAAACAATAATCTCAGCTGCACCTCGATGTTTATTTTTCTGTAAATGTCCCAACATTTCCCTTGCAGCAGAAAACCCATAATCGAGTTTTTGAAGCTTAATGCTGGTGACATTTTCCCTTCATTTTTTATTAATAAAACGTGCTGCATCATCATTATAATACAAATTATGAGAGTGCTCTTGACTGGGTGGATAAACTGAGAAAGCTGTAAAATCGTAACCTTTCCATTTAAACCACTTCAATTGCAGTACCGGGTTATTTTTTATTTATTATTTTTGTGATTTGCTGGTTTTTATTTCTTTTTCCTCCTGATGTGACTAGAACAACTCTGTTGAAGAGCTGAGTGTTAATCCTGGAGGGGAGGGAGTGCCGTGCTGGGCTCCTCACTGGGAGAGAGACAAGGCACTACTGGAGAGGGTCGAGTGGAGGGCACGAAGGTTTTTACAGGTCTCTTCTGATGAGGGCAGACAAACTGCAGGAGCTGGGCCTGTTTAGTCTAGAAAGCTGAGACGGCATAATTAATGTATATAAACATCTCCAAGGCGCGTGTCCACAGGATGGTGCCAGGGACAGGACAAGGAGCAATGGGCATAAACTGCCAGGGATTTCACCTCCACAGGAGGAAAAACTTGTTTAGAGCCCTGGAACAGCTGAGGGCAGTCGTGGAGTCACCCTCTGGAGACATCCCAAACCCACCTGGGCGCGTCCCTGTGTCACCTGCTCCAGGTGACCCTGCCTTGTGTGTGTGTCTTTCCAACCCTAACAGTGATCCTACCAGGATCGAATTCCTGATGTCCCGTTCCCCGGTGTGTCCCCCATTATCCCGGGGCGTGTGTGTGTGTGGGTCCCCTCCATTATCCCGGTGTTTTCGGGGTGCCCCTCCCCCCTCCATTATCCCGGTGTTTTCGGGGTGCCCCTCCCCCCTCCATTATCCCGGTGTTTTCG
>WBMV01004283.1:0-30956 GCA_013396655.1 Campylorhamphus procurvoides | reverse complement strand
AGATGGCGTGTTTGTGTGTGCGGTTTTATTTTTTAAGGTGTGTACACAAAGAGCCGACTGCACCGTTTTTGTTTCTCCTGCTGCTTCCTGAACCATCCGCGGGTATCTTTGTTCGGAAGGGGAGGCCTGTCCCTCTGCAGCATCCACACCTGCAGAAGGGGAATTCTTCCTGGGAATTCCGTGTGCATTCCTCCCCCAGCCTTTGCTATAGGAGGAAAAAAACCCTGTTAAATGGGAACCACTGTGTGCTGGGCTTCAGTGGAGAGGAAGGTCTGACGGCTGGGCTGGTGTTTGTGCGACCAGGAGTGGGAAATGTGCTGCAATCGCCAGGGAATTTCCTTTGCTGAGGCTTCTTCCAGCACCAGCACGGCTGGGGAGGCAGCTGAGGAGCTCGCTTGTAAAAATATAATGGAAAGAACTGAGTTTCTTTGTCTGAGGACAGCAGTGCTCTCAGTTTTAGGTTTGAAATGGCTGGGTTATTTTTTCCTAACTTAACCTTGTGTTGTTTATGGTGGGTTTTCCCCCTTTAAAATTGTTTGTTTACATGTTTTCTTGCTCGGTGTCCTCACTCATTCTCAGCCCTCATCCCAAGGTGTCTCAAAGGATTTAGCTAAACCCCCAGAGTAAACTTTGTGGCAGAGGTGATTCTTCTTCCTTTATCTCCTCCTTTCCAGGCTTGACTTGGAGCTGTGTTCCCTGTTTCCCAGAGCACTGTGATTGCTTTTCTGGATATCCATGAGTATTGGTAGTCTTCCTCTGGCAATTTGATCCCTAAATAGCTTTGAAATTAATAGATAATTAGTAACAACCTGCCTGAGTTGCTTGCTAGAAATAATACAGGTGGTATGGAGAGGAAAGGGAACTGGTTCTCAGGCCGGCTGCAGGGCTGCCCTTTCATCACTCAGAATAGGTGCCACTAGTCAAAAAAATTGTCTGAAGATGTGTTTTTGATGTTCCCATTCATCTTATTTGTAAACTGGAGTGCCTGTGGAAGGAATCTGTTAGCCTGGATCTTCTCTAAATGTTCAATATAGATCTGATAATTCATGGCTTGTTTTGAGAAAGCTCTAGGTGTTTTTTTGGAAGAGAATGTAGCAGGCTGCCTCATGTCTGCAAGGCCTTACCTGCGGTTTCTGTGTTTTTTTGAAAAGAGGATACATTTTGAATGTGCCTGCCTGAATGCCAGGCACTTGGTTTTGAGGTTTAATTTCATTTTTTTTTAGACCACCTCTTCCTGCTCTTGGATGAAGATGAGACACCTCCCACCTGCAGTAGATCTCATGAATTGACCTTTAGGTGTGAACTGAAACTGCTGCTTTATAGATTAACATTCTGAATATTTTTATGGCTGTATTGTTTGCTACTCTTGGTGATTGCAGTTTCTTGTAGTATGTCATTTCTGCCTGCCTTAAGAAAGGCCACTTGAGACATTTGGAGGGTTGAATTTATTTTGGTGAGTTGTTAAGGCCTGGCTGAAGGGAGGAGGTCAGAGTTCTCTCTTAAATGCCTTTTTTTTGCTGTTGTTTTTGGGGTTTTTTTTGAGGGAAACATGCAGGGGCAGCATTTTTCTCTTCTCAGGGCAAAGAATCATTTTAGTATTTGTCAGGGCTATCCCCTACTCTGGATCTTCACAGGAGAAGTTCTGTGGCCGAAGGGTTGCACCTGAGAGGCTGTAGTGAAAGAAGCCAGGGACTTAAAATATTGCATAATGCCTTTTGGTAATCTTGAGTTAAAAGGATTTGGAAGTAGCTGTAACCACAGTTGCTACTTCTCAACATGTTGGTGAAAATGTCCTGTTTCAGGCTTACCTTTCTAGACCATCAGATTAACCCTTAATTAATTAGTAGTGTTTATTGGTTTCTGTAAGTTACCAGTTCCTAGAATATTAGGGAGTGACTGAGATGATGTGGAGAGCACAACTGCATCTAATTGTGAGCTATAATTAATGTGGAGATACCACTTCCAGACCTGCTGTTCCTAGATTTGTTTTTAAACCTGGCTCATACGTTTATCCATAATCCTCACTCCAGAGCAGCCCAGTAAATGTTGGAGAGATCACGTGGAACAGAATCATCAGTCTGGTGTGGAGGCCAGAGATGACAAGTAAACACATTTTTGAACAAAATTGGCCCAGAAGTGGGAAACTACAGCTCCTTCTGAGAGCCATCTGTGAGAGAACGATTCCAGCTCCCAACAGATTCTGAACTCACCAAGATTTAGCTTGAAGGTTGTTGCATGCCAACAAAATACTGCAGATAAGAGGATCAGTTATATATTATTACTTAGAGAGAAAGTGCCCCTGGCATCTTGACTCTGAATTGGACACAAATCATGCACAGTTCACTCAGTCCTTGAAATAGATCACTGGTTTAGAAGGTAACAGTTTTGGTCTCATAGTTTGTATTTAATCAGGGTTTCTAGTATTTGTTTGCTTCATCTTTTGGGAGGGGGCACGGCGGGGTGGGGGTGTAAAGAAAGCTTTTTATAAGAAAATAGTGCCAAAACTAATTTGTGTGATACTAGTGATAAGTTTCATAGCCATTTTGTAAGAGAAATTATATTGAGAAGAGGTGGAAATGAGCTCATACATCCTCTGTAGAAGGAGAGATTGCACAAAGTTCACTAGAAAATCAGGTTTATAAATGCTGGATGTAAGCCCCACTTTTACTTTTTTTGCTCTTGCACAGTCAATACTGAAGTCACGTGACTCAAATGTAATGGGCAATGTGGTTTAAATGCCCTATTAAAATACAGAAGCTGAAGTCTCATTCTGGTATATATTGGATTTCCTGTTCGTACGAGATTTGGTGTCTTTCCACTCTTGCTTTATTTTTCCAGTGAGAATGAGCAGTGTTTGCCCATTTACCAGGTGAAGCAGTGCTTAGTGCCAAATTATTAGCAAGAAAATATTGAGAGCTGTGTTCACATACTTTCCTCAAGCTCATTGCCAAATACTATTTTATTTTGTCTCTGTTCCTGTCCTTGTATATGCTGATCAGTTTAGGCTTTTGATGTAGAGATCATGTTCCACATGGTGATCTGCTTTAAACTTGAAATGGTGGACAGAACAGATTTTGAGAGGTTTCTCCTGGTGCTGTAGTGATCTTTAGGTTGCAGTTAACATCAAATGTATTAAATAGCATAGCCTCTGATACTCTTAATAACCTGTGCTAATATACCTTGTGTATGCACGTAATTCCTGTGTTCTCCCTAGATGCATAGTCACTGTTCTGGCTTATTGTGGTACCTTAAAAGTTTGTTGTATGGGGAGAGGAAGAAGATAATGTATTTTTCTGTACTTGAAAAATGAGGCTGCAATGAGATGGGTCAAGCTTTGTTTTGAACTTCTTAAATGAAATATTTGCTTTCTTAGGATTCTTGCACACTTAGGATTTTTGCTGTTATTCAGTGGATGGAACTTTGGAGACTAATTCCTAGTTTGGAAGCCAGACTAGAGTTAGTGCAGAGGAATATCTCCATAATACTGAGATCTGATGGTTATGGTTTGCACTGACTGTGGTGTTTTTCAGATTTGTGCTTGCTGTGCTGTACTACTGATATGGATTTGTCTGGTGGCATCTTCATTCTTTCCCATGACTTGCATTTTTTTATCTATGGTTAAATCAGTTTCCAGAACACATCTATAGTTAGGCTCATCAGAGAGGTCTCCAACCACCCCAAGACACAAACTGCTCACTCTTGGCAGCATTACGTATTTCTAGCATGCTGTAAGTCAGCATGTACGCAGATTTACTGAAAAGAGTGTCTCAAATGTCCTCTGCTGAGTGTTCAGGACCACTTGTCCACAAGTTGTCAGCACTTGTACCTCCTGTTTTGAGAGAGATGTTTGATGCCTTACTTTGCTTTGAAACATGCTTACCCTTAATTTCAGTGGCATGTCAGCATTTCCTGGGCTCCTTAGTATCATTCTTCCTGGGAAATTAATGTCCTTCTAGATACACCTATGGCTTAATGTTTTGGAACAGTATTTCTGCTGGTTAATCATGGTTGCTAAAGTTTAGCAATAAGAAACAAACCTGTGAAACTTCTTATGACCTTCAAGTATGAATTTGAGAGGAAAAAATGTTTCTGGAATATAAAAGTGTTTGAATTATCCAGTCTGATTTCCTTAGAGTTCTGTCAAACTACTCTTTCTGTCATAGAGAGACATTAAAACTAAAATAGCTTTGGTCTTCTGTGTTAGAAAAGCTTTTTTTATTGGACTGTGCAGCTGTAAAGAACTTCTCTTAAGAGAAAATTGATGGCATTTACATGGCACAACTTGAATGTCTAATCTTAATTGAGTGATGTGAAAAGCATGTTAATAACTGAACTGCAGTTGTCTGCAATATTGTTGTAACCCCAAAAGAAGAAAATTTGGTAGGGTTTTTTGGAAGGAGTATCTGCCTTGTGCCATGATTTTAAATGCTCCTAAGCATATGTGGTGTCCATAAAACTTTGTTGATAACAAATGTCCATGGAGTAATAAGGCAAAATGTATATAGAATCATAAAAATGTTTGAGTTACAAAGGTCCTTGAAACCCTCCTTGTTCCAAGTTCCATCCAACCTGGCCCCTGAACACTTCTGGGATGGGGCAGCCACACCTTCTCTGGGGCTCACCACCCTCACAAGTCAAGAATTTCTTCCTAATATCCCATCTAAACCTTCCCTCTGACAGCGGAAAGCCATTCCCCTTTGTCCTGTCACTCCAGGCCCTTGTCCAGAGTCCCTCTCCAGCTCTCCTGAACCTCCTCTAGGCACTTAAAAGGGGCTCCAAGGTCTCCCTGAAGCCTTCCCTTCTCCAGGCTGAGAAACAGTCTTTACTTGGCCTGTATTTGTCCTTAGGATTTCCTGGACACAGGTGCAGCATGTTTTCTTTGACCTTGTTGAACTTCATGGAGTTTGCACATTTCCACCTCTTTTATTTCAGATTTGTCAGGCACCATTTGTTGTTCAGACTAGGTGTGTTTTCATACACGATTGTTATTTCCTTAAAGTGAAGGTAGACTTAGCTTTAGGGGGAAAATGTTGTAAAAGCCATTGTTTTAAGAGCTTCCAGTAAACCTCACTATTTCAAGACTTCTTTCAAAAGCCTACATAAGATTTTTGCACTGATGGACAAAACTATGTATATCTTTTTTTATACCCCCAAGCATTTTTAATGTGGATGTTAATTTAAAATTTTGCTGACTATGGTATTGAAGCCAGCCTGTGTCTTAAAATGAAATGCATCGTGTAACAAAGTGCTAGTTTGTAGAATTTCCGTGTGAAATGTTAGCTGCTCTGAGGTGTGACTGACTGCACATTTCACCTTGATTAAGTTGCAGGAATGCACAGAAGGCAGCAGGCAGGGTAATAGATAGTATTTTGCAATACATGCTGTTTCCTTAATCTGTGTAAAGGATTATTTTGCTCATTTGCATTCTGATTATGGAATCCAGAATCATACTTACTGCCTGCATGTGAAATAAAGGAGCTGGAGCTGCTATCAAACTTAGGCAGCTATCTACAGAAGCATGCAACATCAAATTCTCAGTAAATTCATGACTATCAGGATTATCTTTTAACACAGTTTCTCTTTTATGTGGCATAACTTTAAGGCTTGCTAGAGTACTTCAAACCATTTTTTATGAATGCTGAAACACTTTTTCCTCAGCCTGTTTGACTGAGAATATGGAAAAGTAGAAGCGGAATGCCAGGTGGAAAATAATCTTCTCCATCAGTTTGCATGCTCTGTGGAGTTGTGTTTCCACCTCCTTTGGTATTGTATTATTTTGCTGTTGAGCTGGGATGAAATTAAGGTGCTGTGTGCTGTTGGGCTCTTCAGAAGTTTGGGTGAGCCACTCAGTGCCAAATGTGATGGTGTTTTCTCTGGCTGTGGTGCATTTATGGACAGGGTATTGGGGGAATGCCCGTTTGAAGGCTGCTGTGTTAGCTCTGATCAGAATAGCTGCTTGACAAAAGCATTACCGTATCCAAACAGGCTGTTTGAAAGTGTTGAAAATCAGGGTCTGAAATGGGATAACCCTGTCTCCTAACAATGGAGAAAGGGGTGTGCCTGGTGAGAGCACTAGTATTTTAGGTGGTTGTTTTGATGTGCACAAATAAAGTGGCCCTTGAAAAGTCAGGTCTTGGCTACTTAGTTCTCTTCTAATGGCACAAGAAATGATCACTGACAATGGCTGGACATGAGCCCAGGTGGGCTGGGTACAGTTCTGGGACCCTCAGACAGCAGAGACCCTGAGGGGCTGGAGGGTGTGCAGGGAAGGGAACGGGGCTGGGGAAGGGGCTGGAGCAGCAGGAGTGGCTGAGGGAGCTGGGGGGGCTCAGCCTGGAGTAAAGGAGGCTCAGGGGGGACCTTCTGGCTCTGCAGCTCCCTGAGGGATCCAGGGGAGGGTCGGGATCTGCTCCCAGGGGACAGGGACAGGAGCAAAGGGAATGGCCTCACGTTGCATTGGGAGTGGTAGTGGTGTTTAGATTGGATATCAGGGAAAATATCTTAATGGAAAGGATTGTTCAGCCCTTTCACAGGCTGCCGAGGGCAGTGGTGGAGTCCCCATGCCTGGGGGGATTTAAAAGCCATGTGGATGTGGCACTTGGGGAAGTGGGTCAAAGACAAACATCATAGTTCAATCCTTGAAGTCTTCCACAATTAACCCTGCTAACCAAAAAAATACTATTATTTGCTTTGAGGAGATCTTTGTGGCACATTACCAGAATGTGATCAGAAAATGATGGGAAGTTTTTTGTGACATTTGAAGAATCGGTTTGGTTGGTTACAGAGTTCACATCTATTGTATGATGTATACACTGTATACAGTATGATATAATGTGGGTTTTTAAAAACTCTGCCTTGTTTTTTGTTTGTTTGGGGGTTTTTTGGTTTTGTTGTTTGTTTTCCATGAAGTTACTTTGTGTTACAGAATGGGCTTCTGCCTAGGAGGTTAAGGTGGCACTGCATGGGATGCATTAAGGTTTCGTTACTATTGTTTGAGTGTAGAAATAGGTCTTTGAAGTTATTAACGCAGCCAAACTCAACCTACATCCTGGATGCTTTGTTTCTTCATTTTAAACCAGCTGTACTCTGTTGTTGTGTAAAGGTGTGGGTAGTACCTAAGGTAAGGAGTGTTCAGCGACAATGATGGGAGGTAAATGCTTCACCATCCTCCTTGAAAAGGCCTCTTTGGGGTACTCTTGGCTCACCTGTGCTTATCTCTCTCTCCTTTCTAGAATATGGTATCGAGTTTTCGTGTTTCTGAACTGCAAGTATTGTTGGGATTTGCTGGACGTAACAAAAGCGGACGCAAACATGACCTCCTGATGAGGGCTCTGCACCTACTGAAGAGTGGCTGCAGCCCAGCAGTTCAGATCAAAATCCGAGAACTCTATAGGCGTCGGTACCCAAGGACGATCGAAGGACTTTCGGATCTATCAGCCATAAAACCTGCGGTTTTCAACTTGGACAGTAGTTCTTCTCCTGTGGAGCCTGACCTGGCTGTGGCTGGCATTCACCCACTCCCTTCTACTTCAGTCACACCTCAGTCTCCTTCCTCGCCTGTCAGTTCTGTGCTCCTCCAAGACACTAAGCCCCACTTTGAGATGCAGCAGCCGTCCCCGCCAATCCCACCTGTTCATCCTGATGTTCAACTGAAAAGCTTACCTTTTTATGATGTGCTTGATGTGCTCATAAAACCCACAAGTCTAGGTAAGTGTTTTACACCTCTGTGGATTGCTTAATTCCTGAAATAATCATTTCTTCTGACAGTACTGAGTCCAGACTTAAATGTGTTTTTGCAGCTGGGGTGAAGTGGAAATGCCTTGCCTTCCTCATCTTTACCTTTTCCCTCTCTTCACCACTTGACCCCAAAAATGCAAAACTACACTTCAGTAAATAGCATTCTCTTTTGTAAATGTAACATGATTAAAGACCTTTGTCTTTCGAATATTAAATATTAGAGCAGAATAGTTTAGTTGAAAGGTACCTACAATGGTCATCCTACTCCCTGACCAAAAGTTAGAGTAATAATCAAGAGCATTGTCCAAATGCCTCTAGAACACTGTCAGGCTTGGGGCATCAACCACCTCTCCAAAAAACCTGTTCTGATGTTTGATCACCTCCTGGTAAATAAATGCTTCTTAATACCTAGTCCGAACCTCCACTTCTTGACTGAAAGATTTGGACCTGAAGACTTTGCCTCTGGTACAAGTGAGAAGCAGTTCTGTTGGGGCCAACAGGAACAGGATTTCAGAGTCAGTAATTTATAAGTTGCAGGAGCGTGAAGAGAACAAGTTAATTTGTTTATTTTACCCTTATCTCACTGTAACAGTTCTGCAGGCTCTGACATCTGGCACCAAAATAGTTACTTTGTGCTGCGGTGTTCATTGTTGAGCTCAGAGCAGTGAAAGTTTCACCGTACTGTAACCTGGCATACCTGAAATGACAAAAAATGTTCTCTAACTACTTAATAACGCTGCAAGCTATTTACATCCCATACCACATTTTATGTTTGTAACTGATCACAAAGTCTTTCAGGCTGTGACTTGTATTTCAGTGAGGCATACACTGATCGTTGATCATCTTCCAGTACCTAAAGCAGAAAACTTTGCTAACAGACATTGTTTACAGTGGCTGTTTTGACTTTTCTGTGTGTGTCATGACACCCTATTAGAGGTGAGTTTAATATTGACCTGGGTACTGGTGCAGGAGCTGTTTAGGGGTTGGACAGCTCTGGCTTGTGCTGCCATTACCTTGGCAGAGATCACCTGTCAGTGCCACCATGTCCTTGAGGAGCAGGGAAATCAGATGTGAGGAATAAATGGTACGCAAATAATGAACCTTTCAGGTGTTAAAGGGATATGAACTTTGGCTGATAATCACTCTAATCATGGACTCGTGCAAATTTGGCATCCTTTATTTAATATTTTTATATTTATATGGATGACTTATAGTCCCAGTTAGTAGACCTTGGTGACTGGGACATGGAACCAAGTTTTTTTTTTTGGGTGTTTGGGAATTAAGAATTCAAATAATAGGTCAGAGAGTTCAGAGTATAGTCCATTTCACTGCAGCCCCTTAAAAGGGTAGGGTTTTTTTCACATTACCATGAGAGTACAAATGTAGGTGTGAGGTTTTAACCCACACTTAATTAAATAACAAAATATTTCTGTGATCTTTTTGACATGTGTTCAAGTATTACTTTAAAATATCAAGAACTCTCTGTGGCTTGTATGTGCACAGTGTAGCTATTTGTAATTGTTTGAAGAACTTGGTGTGTGTTTGCTCCACCTGGGCTCTATTTCATGTTTGTATTCTTTTTTGTGTGTTTTTTTCTGGGCATAGAGATATTCTCTCCTGAATGTTACAGTGTCAAGGCAGTTCAGCTCTTCCAAATATGCCTGCTTTAGCTGTGCTATTTTTGCATTTGTCCTCCTTGCTGCATATTTTAAATTGAACATGTCTAATCTATATTTCAGGTCAAGATTTCTAACTTTCCAAGTTGCAAGGAAGTAGAAAAGTAACATGTACAGACCTTTAAAGTCTTGCTGTTTCCCATCACTGACAGAAAAGTTGTATTCTGACATGGAAGTTGTAGTTAGTTATTTTTTTGCTGGATGCTACTGATGGGTAATTCCAGACAAAAAGTCTAGATGGCTTCTCTGGCATTAGGGGTTGTGGTCTCTCCCTTCCTCCTCAAAGGTTTAGTTACCCTTAGCCACTTCTGAACTTTTCAGCTGCCTGTTAATAACTTCTGGTGCACATTCCCTTCCTGTAGTCCATTACAGTGTATTTGTCAGCATTTCTGTGGTACTTCTTTTCTGAGGTATCCATTGTAAATATTTTGTTGTGTGTTTGAACCTTCCTCCTTTGGGAGAAAGGATTATAACACAGTTTACCAAGCTGCTTTAGTACTGAAGTGTAATATGATATTAAGCCATCTGAGTGTAGTTGAATGAATGATTAGTTCCGTTGCTTTCCTGTTGACAGTTATATGCAGTTCAACCACAGTTTGAGTATGTTCAGTGTCTTATGCCTCATTCCAGGAAAAGCTCAATTGCAGATTCTGTTTTAATGACTTTATTCACTGTGGTTCAACGTCTTTTATGTCTCTCTTTTTCTAGTACAGAGCAGTATTCAGAGGTTCCAAGAGAAGTTTTTTATCTTTGCTTTAACACCTCAGCAGGTCAGAGAAATCTGTATTTCCAGGTAAGAAATGAGAGTATGGCATAGTGTAGGTAAATTTCTGCAAAATTTCAGGAGAAGGTGTGGGAGTTTAGTTCATTTTGTGCACCGTATGCTCTGTAGGTTCAGAGTGATAATCCTCACTGAAGCTATGCTGAGTTTATCTGTTCTGTTTTCTTCAGGAACTACTGTGCACAGAACTTGTGTGCATTTGGGATAAATCCTACTCCATTAAAGAGTTAGCAATTACTAATTTTGAAATAATTGACACTATTTATAGAGGTGGAAAGCTTCTCTTCCTTGCATGTTTCCTATCTGCAGGAATGGAAGGCTGGTTTTATCTTTTGTCCCAGAGTTCATGTTGTTGCAAGACCTATGGTGTAAGCCAAGATCATTCACAGGTGCTTTTTCCCGTCCAACAGCATCAAAGTTTATTGTTGCTATAAACTCTTGATAGAAGATGCTGGTCCTGAAGTCTTGTATAAATTGGTAGTAGCTAAAAAGAAGTATTACTTGTAAGATTTGTTCATAGCTCGATAAAAGAAAAATGAGAGTAAAGTTTTGTGATGCTGGGGCAGGTGTGCCAGTTCTTTTTGTGTATGACTGGAATATGAGTCCTGCTGTCTAAATGGATACTTCTCTTTTTTCTCCTTGTCACAGGGACTTCTTGCCCGGAGGCAGGAGAGATTACACAGTCCAAGTTCAGCTGAGGTACCTTTTCCATTGTGTTCTCTTAAAACTTCTTAATTGGCTATTGTAACATAACTGAGTGTTTGGTGGGAACACTTGAAAATGATGATCCACTCTTTTTGTGGGTACAGGTTATGCCTAGCAGAGACAAGCTGCCCTCAAGAAGATAATTATCCTAATAGTTTGTGTATTAAAGTAAACGGGAAGCTGTTTCCATTGCCGGTAAGTTTGTACCTATTTGTGGCTTCTTGGTGACTTATGGGGGGTTGTGTGTGTTTTTCTGTAATGTCAACTTGCTAAAACAGTCAAGCTTTTTGTCATGACTCAGATTCCTTTAATGTTAGGCATGTGGTTTGTACATCTTATGGCTGTGTGAGATAGCCATTACTTCCATTAAACATGTTACAGCTAGTGCATGGATTAATTGTGTTTTAGTCTCCTTTAGCAAACCTCATCTTATGCACTTTACATAACAGAATATGTTAGAAACAAACCAGTGTCTACATGGAGAATCCTCCTCAGACTGAGTTAATTTGAGGGTGGTAGTCCTTGCTGTGTGGGTTGTCTGTGATAGGCTTAAGTTCCTTCTTGTCACAAGGGAATGGCATCACCTTCTGTGTGACGCTTGTAGAGCAGATTTTGTTGTGGGGATGAAGAGCAGACACTTTTTCAAGTTTCTAGAATTTGCTGATACTGGAACAGAACAGTGCTGGCAGTCATGCTTCACTGGTGCCTGATGTTGCAGTGCACAGGCAGGGTCACCTCGAGGCTTGGATATATGCAGAAAGGGAAATGCATTCTCATTCTTGGAATATCTCTGAAACAGGTTTCTCTGCTCAAGAGAACAGAGAGAAACTCTTACACAACCCACTCAGAAATAGTTCTGGAAGCTATAGAAGGTGAAAAAAGTCATAGTACAGAGGCTTTTTCAGCAGTGAGTTTGCAAAGATGCTGTGTGGAGAGGGAAAGTGTGAAACCTTTTTCAGAATGCTTGTGACCAACTTGGTGTGTCAGATGTGTTGTCCTGTACCCTCCCTCCTCCCATAAGCAGCCATGACTTTTTTTTTTGCTTCTACTCAGCATAAATGAGACTCTTCAGCTTCTCTTCCTCCTACTTCTGTCTTCAGGGTGTAAGAGGGTTTCTTTTGTGTGTTTTCTGGTTAGTAATTTTTGCAAGTGCCACTTACGTCCTCTGTGATAACCTTGAGGATTTTCTCCTTTCTGCTGCAGAATGTCTTAACTTCTTTCAGTAACCAACCAAAAAGAATTGGGCCTGATGTTATTTTGTAGACATCAGTGTCTGCTGATTCTCAGTCTTGTTAATGTAGTTTATACCCTGCTGTGCTGTGCTCTCCATTTTGTGTGTAACATGTCACAGTCATGGCAGAAACTGTTTGTAATCTTGGATTATTGCTTTGCTTTAGCAATAAATCCTGTAGGTTCTTCCTGCATGTCATAAGATGATTCTTTCATCTCTTAAGTAGGTGAGAAAGTGAACAAATCGCTGTTGTCTTGGCAACTTCCTTTCCCCTCCTCCTTCACTATGAGCTGAATGACAAATACAGTCTCAGTCTGAGTGCTTCTGCAGACATTTTTTAGTTGATTTGGTCACTGGCTGCATCCTCTGGTGGTTTCCTTTCTGTTACAGGAAGTGTAAGGTATCTTCTTTGCCATAAGACCACCATTGTCCATCTCAGTAGTTTTGGTGTTAGGTAATTAATCAGTGATGCCAGTCTCTAGTGCCAGCTTGCCCAGTTCATAAATGAGCACTATTCTGTCTTTCCCTGGTATGGCAGTTCTTCCCTCTGCAGGTGTCTGTAAATTATTCTTGGTCATCCCTTTGGCTGCAATCCTTACCAAAAGCTTCAGAGAAATCCTTCCAGTGTGCCAGTGCTGGTTTAGGTTGTTCCAGGTGATGTTAACATGATGTTTCTTTGTATTCCTGCATCTCTGTCCTCCTCTAAGTGTTGGTTCTGAATTAAAAGGAAAAAAAAAAGTAGAACTTTGAATGCTGGTAACGAGGATTTTATACATACTGCACTACAGCAAGGGCTTCTGTTGACTTCTCTTGCAGGCAAGTCAAAAGGTAATTTGCTTCTTTTTCTCAGGGGACCTCCATGGACCAGTGCAGGTCTCTTTCAGAGAGGAAAATAAAATATGCCAGAGCAGTTGGAAATAGCCAGATAGACAAGCAGTCATTCTTTCTGTTGATAAATTTTCTGGCTATAGCAGATGATACCTGCTTTGAATAATGTGATTCTAAGAAGTGTGGAAGACTTAAGATCCAAATAATGTTGAAAATTGCTTGCCACTGGAGTTGGCAGCCTCACTAAACAGTCCGTGTTGGTTGTGCTCTTAGCTGCTGGAACAATAGGAAAGAAAGGTTTCAAATTTGATATAGGAGTATTAGAGTGAATCTGTTCTCTAGAATGAAATCTGTGGAAGAAAACATCATCAAAAGCTTCACTGATACGAATCACATGCACTGCAGTCTGTCTCTAACAAGCAGAAGAAGATTGGGAAGTGTAAGAGAACTTGCATTCTTCTGAAAGCCAGACAGCTTCATTGTAGGTTGGAGGCAGTAGGGTTATTGTAGCTGGTACAGTATGGTTGGAAATACCCTCCTAAATATTGCAGTGATGGTGTATTTGTCCACATAAGCTCATGAAAATGTCACTTCAGTAGAGAAAGGCCTACTACAGAGAAGCAATAGGGATATATACTCTAAAAATGGCTGCAGCTTTATGTATGATTGAAGAAATAGCTGATCATTCCATCTTTTAAATGTGGAGTTGTCCACAGTCCCCATGAATCTGCTGCCTCTGTTCTGGGGTAAAGCACATGTGGTGAAGTTCCTGGTCCCTCATCTGGGGTGAGCACCACTAAAGGCAGTGATTATCCTATGGCATACTGGGATAGTGAGTGGAAGAGGCTGTTTATATAATTTTTAATTATTATTAGTGTTTTTATTTTCAGACTCAGCATCTTTCAACGTAACTCCCTTTACCAAGCACTAGGTTATGAATATGTTTCTCTGGGTGGAGAAACACATTTTTTCAGCATATTCTTTCTGGGAGAGTTTCTTGTATAAAACAACTGTGTCTTGAACTAAATGAAATCTGTCAGTCAGTTCTGTGCAAGACAGAGCTGCACTCTCTTACTGGAATGCTCCAGGTGCAGGATGATTTTGAGGTGAGGGACTGCAGGCTGTGAACTTAGAGCAGATATTCTCAGAGTTCCTCTTGTAGACTGGCTTGTTTTCATTGTGACAGATGCAGGGTGAGAGGAATAAGCAGCAGGCTCATTGCATGGTTAGGAAGTTGGAACAAGACAATCTTTAAGGTTCTTCCAACTCAATCCACTCTGTGATTCTGTGATCTCTTAAATACAGCTGATATTCCATGCACAGTCCTTCTCCAGGGCCCTTGGCAGAGTGCAGGTGCTAATGGGACCACGTATAGTTCATGCAAGGCAAAGCAGAGACCAGGGAGATGTGGGGCTCTTGGAACAAGATGTTATTGTTTCTTAAACAGAATCGTTGTTTTCTGTCTGAAACATGGAGTTAACTCTTCATGTCAAGACGTGTTTGAAACTAAGGCTGTGTCCTTGTGATGTTCCACTCTCTTCAGTGGCATAGGGGGCAAAAAGGATGAAGAATCTGTATGTTTTACTCTTCCAGTGGACTTACCTGAACCCAAACTGTGTTCTCTTTCACCTTTTCAGCACTTCTGTAAAACCCCTCTAAAACAAAAAATGCCGTATAATTGTACTTGACTTTCAGTGTTAGACTGTCAAAGGCTGACATTTCTCGGAATAAATGTTGGATTTGATCTCCAGCATAGAGAGCTCTGGGTTTACCTGCTTCCCATTGATCTGTTTAACAAGTCTGTGTCAGCAAGTTTGAGTACAGCAGGAAGACTTGGTAATGCATTAATTGTCCTTTCTTCCCACAGGGATATGCTCCACCACCAAAAAATGGAATTGAACAGAAGCGACCTGGCCGTCCCTTGAATATCACATCTCTAGTTAGGCTGTCGTCAGCAGTGCCAAATCAGATTTCCATTTCCTGGGCTTCTGAAATTGGAAAGGTAATCTACATGCTCTGTAGGATGTGGGAAGTTGTCTAAATAACATCTTGTAGCATTCTGGTCCCCCTGTGGCCTGATGTGGCTGGGAAGGCACACACCAGCAAGTGTTTAGTGTTAGGTGGCCAAACTATCAATGCCAGGAAACAAAGGTTGCTCTCAAACTGTGGTAGTTTTCTGTAACACAACACACATAAGGTTCATACACAGATGGAAAGACTTCCTTATGGGATTCACATTAGAAAGCCTTCTTTTAGGGTTTGCCTGAAATGCAGGTCAAAAATAAGAAACTCTTTTAGTAGTGTAAATAGTAAATCCCTTTGTGGATTTATTAAGGAAAGAAAGGGAGAGTGCAAGGAATTTCTGACTTCATACTGTGTTCAAATAACTGTTGCAGCACACTTTCGGCTCTTGGCAAGTAAAGAACTACTCATTCCTTTATCTGCGACTGATTGTATAAATTCTGGATTCCATTATCAAAGTAGTTTGCTCATTAAGTTTTTCTTCAAAATCAAATTCTGTGGACTAAAGGCACCACATGTTTCAAAGTGAGACTCCAGTATAAGCTTTTGTATTAAAATTTTAAAAATAAATTAGAGAGAAAGCTAGTGTTCAAAAAAAATAAATGAAAGGTAGTGCTGACATCAAAGGGTGGTTTTCTGAAATAGAGGTGGAGAGAAAGATCTAAGTCGTTGCTTCCCAATCAAAGGACAGAATCTGAAAATGACTGTGGTGCTGTGTGTGGTCTTGGCTCTCCTGCTGACTCCTGCTTTCTTTCTCCCCTGTATTGCCAAAGCATATTCTCATGGAAGCAGATGACTTGGAATGCTTGGACAGTCCTCCCCTTTGCCCTGCGAGGTGAAGCGAGTTCTTTGGTTTAAAGTTGGTGCCAGAACTCGCGTAGCAGCCATTGCTTTTCATCCTCAAAGTGAGACCCTGGGGGACAGTGTGGGGTGTCAGCAGCTCACGTGGTGTTGGCATGGACTGGGCTGATCGTGGAGGGCTGCTGAGCAGAGGGGACATAATCCCTTGGAGCTGGGCAGACTTGAGCCTATAGAATATATCTGTAGGTAACAGGGGGTAATTATTTGAGGGGGAAAAACAAAAATCCATTTTTCTTAATGGTTTAATGTGCAATTAGATCACTTTATCTGCTCATCTAGGTAAGAGCTGGTTTTGCTGTAGGTGTTAAAGGAGGAGCAGGGGTATAGGTGTTGTCCAAAATGCCTGTGCAGTACCCAGGCAGTACAGGAGCCATAGGAAGGTGGCTGGCAGAGAGTGGAAGTGCAAGGTCATGGGTTGTGCTCATTGTACACATGAAACCATTATTATCCTGCAGCAGTGGGGCTTGCAGACTTTTCATTAATGACCTCAAAGAGGGAGTGAGACTAAACAAAAGAAGCTGGCACGTGGTGTGAGTTAGGGAGGAGGAGGAAATGCCAGGGAGCAGGGCCAGGCTCAGCAGAGTGAACATGGTGTAATGAGGCTGGGCTTAGAAGTCCAGAACAAGCTAAAGTACTAAGAAACTGGGGCAGCTCTGTGCCATCTGAAGGTGTGTAGTGTTTGCACCATAAAGGCCATTTATCTTCTGTCACATGATCCTTACAGCTCCCCATTGACACTGGAAAAAGGGCAAGGATTTAGGAGACAAATGTGAGAAGTTCTTAAAAGACTGCATGTATGAGATCTGTCATTATCTAAATGATCTTTTCAAGAAAAGAGCCAGGGTTGTTTCTTGGTTATGGAATTATTTTTGTTATTGAAGTCATAATAGGAGTAAGACAAAAGGACTTGATTGGCCAGAGAATTCTGGCAGAGTGCTGGACTTCCACAGAATTGAAGTTATCTGTCAGTGCTTTTAAAAATGATTAAGCAAAAAGTCACGTTGTGGTTTTTTTTTTTTTAAATTGTATGCTACTGCTTTTGTAAATTGTGAGGTGGTGTCATAGTGGAAGTTCTGTATGAAATCAACACTTAACCTTTAATTGCTCTCTTTGTAGAATTACTCCATGTCTGTGTATCTCGTTCGTCAGCTCACTTCAGCTATGCTTTTGCAGAGGTTAAAAATGAAAGGTATCAGAAACCCCGATCATTCCAGAGCACTAAGTAAGTCTAACTAACTTGCCTGTCTGTACTTTTGGAGGGTGATTGGTGTCTCTTTGAAGCTATAACGGGTAATACAGAAGGGATTTGCAGCAGCTTGAGAAGAAAATCAGTGCCCAACAGGTTCCCTTTGCTGTTGCTGAGGCATCACACCTTTTTTAAGTGAGGGTGCCTGTGCTGCTAGGGAGCGCACCTAGAGATTGCATCTGAAATGTCCTTATGGGAATGCCATGGGCATCCCTTACTGTTCTGGGCTGTAAGGTTCAGGTAGATACCCTAAATACTCTTCACTTATACCTCACTCACTGATAATTGTTTTATCTCTTCACATGTTTGGTTGAATTTGCTCTACTAAGCATGTGGCTGTTAATGCATCTGCAATCAAACAACATCAGATAGTGTTGTGGTGCAGTTTGCCAGCTGCTTATAAGTAGTAAAGCTGTTGTTTGATGTTGCTATGATCTAGTTTCCTAGATGCTTAGTTTTTTTAGATAGCTGGAAAAAAGGTACATGTACTGGTGAATCAAGATTAGCATTTGAAATAATGTCTGTGTACAACTTGTTAATTTATTTCAATAGTTAAAGAAAAGCTGACTGCAGATCCTGATAGTGAGATTGCCACAACCAGTCTGCGGGTATCTCTGATGTGTCCTGTAAGTATGGCTGGAAATTTCCAGGTACTGATTTATATTTCCATCTGTAGTGCAGAACTAGGATGCTTTTCAAAGGCCCTGCTTTGAAAACCTCACTGGTTTTATATTTTCTATGAATGAGACAATGTAAAATTTTGGGAGAAAGGGGCATCTAAAGCACCTGGCTGTAGCAGCAGTCACCCAGCTGGTTTAGAACTTTGAATGCCTCAGTTGTGACCTACTGAGTCAAGTTGTTGCTTGTGTGTGTGTAGTGATGTTTGTAGAAGGAATAATCATGTATATTGAGGTGTTGAGGCTAATTGGGCAGGCTGACAGAATAATTAAAGGATACAGTAAAAGTAAGTAAAAACCTCATCTTGTCTCCTCATCTTGGTGGCTTTGCTTATACTACAGCAAGCAAAAAGAGTTGATCACCTTGTGACAAGGTAGTACTGCCTTGGGGTTTCTCTTCCCAGATAGAAATTGTTCATTCTGAGTCTAACAAGGATCTGGAGCTCAGAAAAAAGCCCTGAATTGTTCAGTTAAAAGAAAATTGTAGAATCAGGTACTTTAGTAGGTAATTTAATAAAAATAAGATCCTAGAAATAGGATTGTTGCAGGTCCATTAGAAATGTTCCTGACTGCTTTGAGCATGGCTTAAGAATTCCTTTAAAAGCATTGTCCTGTGATGGGGTGGATTTGTTGGCAGCCCCCTTAGCCCAGGGTACCTCTGTAGTGAGCAGAGAGCTGTTTCACCCAGTGCCTTTGGACTCACTATTAACCATCCAGGCCTGCTTCTGTCTTCTGTTCTGACATGCCTTAAATGCATCTCCTGCAGCTGGGAAAAATGAGACTGACAATCCCATGCCGGGCTGTGACTTGCACACACCTGCAATGTTTTGATGCTGCTCTTTATCTTCAAATGAATGAAAAGAAGCCAACCTGGATCTGCCCTGTCTGTGACAAAAAGGCAGCTTACGAGAGCCTCATACTAGATGGGTAAGAGACTGGATTTGCAGATTACACAATTACTTAAAATTTTTCATTATATGCTTGATAGCTACTTTTGTTACTTGAGGTGTAGCCATTTCATACTCTTTTTGTTAAAATACTTTAGATTGGGAGGAACTGTTACACTCTGTTAATTTCTCTCCTCAGATAAAGAACTATGTGAGTTTATGTCCTAACTGCATCATGAGACTCGTGAGCCTTGGTGTATTTCCTCTGGAGAAATCCAAATGTAGCATCTAGGAATAGGTCTTCCTTTTACATGTCCCTGTCTCTGAAAGGTGTTAACTTCAAAATGTAACTTTTAAGTCATAGAAAATTGTCAGACTTGGTTCAAAGGGCCATCATTTCTGCTTCAATATGAAAATCAGTGAATTTGAAGTAATGTTGGAGTGAAATATGGATAGTTTGGGATAATCTTATTTTCCAATATCTGCAAAGGCTGTATTTACAGGCTTTCAGTTAAAAGAAACTAAGGGAAGAATAGATGCAGTGTAAGACTGGGTGGAAAGTCATCATAATTAGCTTTTCTACTTTGTCTCCTTTTCACTTAGAATAAAAATTCCACTTGGAATCAAACCGGAAAATTTATTTTTCAGGCTCTTCATGGAAATCCTTAATGAATGTTCAGATGTGGATGAGATCAAATTCCAAGAAGATGGCTCCTGGTGTCCCATGAGGCCAAAGAAAGAAGCTGTGAAAGTCTCAAGTCCCCAGTGCACCAAAATAGAAAGTATGTACATCTGGGTACTGGTTGTAAACCAGCAAAAAGTCTTGGAGATTTAGTTGTAGCTTAGATAATGTGTATGGACTTGGTGTTTGTTTTGGGGAGGGTTTAGTACTTTTGACCTTCTTGTAATTTAAAGTAAAAAAGAAAAGGTTGTGCCTGTAAGAGGGTGTTTTTGGGCTTTGTCTGTGCTCTTTATAATAGCAGTTAAGGAAATGAAAAAGTTGCTTTTGTTTTACATCCTTAAACTGGTAAGTGAAGACAAAAGCTTGTGCTTTAGTATTGTCAATGTGACACAGAATAGTCATAAAACAGTACTGGGCTGTAACATTCTCTGTAACAGCCAGGAAGGTGATCTGTAAAACAGGATCTGAGTTCCTATTGCAAATAGAAACTGCTGATGTTGCCAGCCTTTAGAGAACAGTGATGTTTCATTTCCTTCTTCAGGTTCCAGTGTTGTTAGCAAACCCTGTTCTGTGACAGTGGCCAGTGAGGCAAACAAGAAGAAAGTTGACGTTATCGACTTGACAATAGAAAGCTCTTCTGATGAAGAGGAAGATCCTCCTGCCAAAAGGAAGTGCATATTTATGTCTGAGATACACGGGAGCCCAACCAAAGGGTTTGTCAATTTTAAAGTTTGTTGTTATTCTGTAATGTCTCAGGGAAACTGATCTGTAGAGAAAGGGACTTGGGATCCAGCTCTGCACTTCCAGAGGAGAATTTCTAGGCCTCTTCTTGCAAAAGGTTGTATTGATACAGTACCTTTGCACAGACAAAACACCATTAAATAGTTTTAAACCTCAAAAAAAAGTTCTTATGAGAAAGTAGATTATCCCAAGTGAAGGAGTTTTACGCATTCTTGCTAATATGTAATTTGCTCTGGTGCTCAGGGAGCGAGGCTGTGATGTGTTTCATCTCTCATGGCTGTCTTGAAAGGGAGGTACTTTGCTGTTTTGAATTGAGAGAACCTTTTTCTCCATCTCTGTTAAACTCTGGAATCTCTTGAATGCTGTTGTTGGCTGTGGTTACCAGTCAGTCCTTCACCTTGCTAAGCACAACAAATGACTTCCCAAGTCCTCTGGCAACTGCTCTATCTTTATAGTCAGGCCTGACTTCAGTGCCAGGCTCAACCAGCTCCTTTACTGCTGTGCCACCTTCTCTCTGCCCTGATCTGTGCATCTCAGCTCAGGTACTGTTTGTAGCTTCCATAACGTTCTTGCTCTTGGCCTCTGGGGCACTCGAGACCTGCAGGGAGTGAGGGATGCTGGTCAGGCTTGCCAGCACTCACTGCTCCCATCTCAGCTTCCAGTAATGGCTCATCAGTTAGTGTTGCTGTGTGCATGAGGTGTGTCCATGTCTCTCTGTGTAGTGGCTTATGTCTTGTACTAAAATAATAGTAAATAACCCCAAGCCCCTTCTGTTTCACCAGAAGAATTGAGCAGCTGTTCTGGTCTCTAGTCCACAAGAATGTGTGTGTGGTCTTAGCTGAGCAGATAGTTGGTCATCTTCTACCACTTTCAGCAGCAATACTGAAATGCTGTTGCTTTTTGTGAGAACTGCAGAGGAGTCCTTCTGAAAGAGACTGTTTCTTATTTTTACAAGAAAAAATATCTGTAAATACATCTAATGAAGTTTCAGAAGGCATCAAGACTTCCTTCCATGCTGCTATGTTTGAGATGGCTACCTGCAATTGTAATTGTGGGAGGACTGTTTTCTTGTCTCTCTATGATACATGTAGTTTCCTTATTTTTTGGGTATGGGTATGGCATTTTCGTTTTTCAAACCCAAGTCAAAGCCAGGCTTTTGGGCAGTAGCTTAACTCCTGTAAACAGTGTTGTCTGAATGCTAGTTTTGGCAAAACTATAGGGTGTCCTTGTATCAGCAGCAGCAACGTAGGTGAAGTGTGAGAGGTGCCTGAGAAGGGAGGGTCTGAAATCTGAGCTTATGACAACCAGAAGTAGCTTAAAGGCAGGAATCTGGGGAGGAAGACATGATTGAGTAATAGTCAAGGCTGGAGGGAGTGATGTGGGGGAACTGGGTACAGGTTTCTGAGTGTTTCCACCTGACTTTATGAACTATTTTATGCATGTGGCTGGTGCCTGAGCACTGGTGGTGGTATCTGTGACAGTGTTATGAAGAGGTCTGGCAGCATGAGGGGAGGCAGAAGGGCTGGAGCTGGTTGCATGCTCCTGGAGAGCTAAACTGAGCTTGGGCTCAGGCTGTGAGTAAAGATGGGCTTATATATTATTGCCACATGTATAGTCTGTGCTCCAGCAGCTGGACAATGGTCAGTCATGCCCTTGGCATGATGGATTGGCTCTGAGGAGAAACGGAGCTGGGGACTCTCCTCCTGGCTCTGGCCACGTGCACATCCCTCTGTGCAACAAGACACCCATTTCTGTCCTGTTAGCAATGACTCCAGAGCACTGTACTTTATTTTAATGGCAGCTTGTTCTTGTGTCACACCTGCTGGTGATAGCCAGGGTGAGGTCATGTTATTATGAAAACTGTTACGAAAGATGAAGTTAGAGTGGAATGCTGTGTAGTGAGTAGCCACATTATAGTTGTGTTGTAGCACAGTGACTTGTGATTGAGAGTGCACAGCAGTGCATGGTTTCCTTTCTGCAGCTAACGGCCAGGTTGTTTGTAATTTCCCATGCTGTTTGAAACAGGGTTCTCATGTACCAGCCATCCACTGCCAGAGTGCCCAGCGTGACGACGGTTGATGCTGCTGCTATTCCTCCTTCATTAACAGACTACCCAGTACCATTCCATCACCCACCAATATCCAGTATTTCATCAGATATGCCAGGTAGGTGCTGGATGTTTTTCATGTGACTTCTGATAGCATTACTAATTTATGGGTGGGGGTGGTGGGGTAAAAATTGAAGGATTGATTAACTTTTTGTTTTTCTTTTTCTAATGGAATAAGACTATATGCAGTATTGCTCTGATGTGATGTATAGACAAGCCCAGTACAGGCTGTCTGCCTGGTTACAGGTTGCATTTTGCAATGTGACAAACATTGCTTTTGGGGTACAATTGGCACTTGGGCAGAGCAGCCAGAAACTGCTCTCGCTATGCTCAGTCAGACTTTGTGTAAACATCCTGTAGTTACACACTGTAGAAGAGAGGGAGAATAGTTGCTTGTTTAAGTTACTAGAGGTGTGAAGGTGCTGACTCATCCCAGCCCTTGGTATAGATACTCTGCTTGCTGATTGTAGTGGTGCTCTGTCTAGACTGTATGAAAAAGGTTAAGGTGAGCTACAATCTGTGAGCTGACCTCTATTGACTTTCTTTACCTAGACATACCCTAAATGCCTATGATGTATTCTTCAACACTGCTGCTAAATATCAGACAAAAGGTGGGGATACTGATTGTTTTCTATCCTGGCTCCTTGAAAAGAACACTGTATATAGGGACTCTGGGGGTTCTCTTGGCCGGCTGTAACAAACCCAGAGCCCAGGAAGTGGTGACTTGTGGTGACAGGTGTCACTTTGGCCTCCTGTATTTCCCCTCTCCCTGCTCCATTGCCTGTCTCCATTCCTCCCCTGCAACATCTCTGGGTTTTTTCCTCTTCTTTCAGCACCAGTTTGGCAATGAGATGGATATCATTCCCCTTGTTTCTCTGTCCATTTTGGCTCCCTTACTGCTCCCTCCCTCCACTTCTCCCTTGTTAAGAAATTGGTTCTTCCCAAATTGGATAGGAGAGTAAGCTGAGAGAATGAAAGTCTAGAACTGTTGTCCATCTGTATCAGCAGAAGTTCTAGAACATGCATGAACAAAAGAAGCTGTCAGTTCTGTAAATGCAGCTGAACTTTACATCTCCTTCAAAATTTTTCTCTAATGGAGAAGAGGAGGAGAGATGTCACTGGCCAGAACAGATCTGGAGGTGAGGGGAGAGGGAGGGAGTAAGTTTATCATTTCTTTCTGTTGGCATAGCAAACACAAGGCCAATATTTAGAAACAAAAAATGTGCTAATTTCGCATTGATTTCATAATTCTAAACATCTTGTCCTAAGTGCTTACACACTAATGGTGTTTAAGATGGACGCTAGTTGTCACTGCTCTTAGAGGATATACTTTGAACTACTTGTAGTTTCCTCTTCTTCATTCCTTTTATTTGTCTAGACACAAAACGGGGATGATATTAGAAATGTTTCCTTATTGGCTGCCCGTGGGTGGAGGAAGAGACCTGCTGCTTGTTTTTGGACTTGTGCATGTTGTGACTTTACTTCATTCCAGCATCTTTAATGTGATGACACTCTTCATGTCCCAGTTTGGCCAAGTCAGGTACAATATGCAGTGAAACTTGCATTATGAACCAACAGCTCCAAATGGCAACCTCCATCTAAGCAACCATATTGAACCACCCTGCAATATCCAGTGAATAATACATCATTGTCATCCTCATTCTTAAAAAGAGCCACTTTGTACTAGATAACTCGTTTTGCTGCTGCCTGAAGTAGTCATTGAGAGTGGTGTCACAGTGGTATATTCCATTTAGAAGCTGTGTATCAGTTGCAAAATGTGTTCTACAACCACAAAAAAAAATCCTTAAATTTTTTTGTGTGTGAATAAAAGAGAAGCTTGTCAATTTATTATCCTTCTCTTCTTCCTAGGTCTGGATTTTCTTTCGTTAATCCCAGTTGATTCACAGGTATGTTTCTGAATTGCTCTGGGGTTAATTTCCAAATCTGATTTCTGTGATGTTCTGCTCCAGTAATTATCAGAGTGCTGTTGGCATCCAAACCATGTTTGCAGTCCCCTTGCTTAGACCTAACCACAGACCAGGAAAATCTGTTTTGATGCATTAAGGAACATTCAGTTTAGCCTTACAATGATAAACCCAGGTCTGGAAACTCGTTCCTTACTGGTCATGCTCAGCACTAACTTAAATACACCCAGGATGGGGGGGCCCTGGCACAGGTTGGGCAGAGAAGCTGTGGCTGCCCCTGGATCCCTGGAAGTGTCCAGGGCTGGGTTGGACAGGGCTTGGAGCAGCCTGGGATAGTGGGAGGTGTCTCTGCCCATGACAGAGGGGTTGGGACAAGATTCTTTTTAAGGTCCCTTCCAAACCAAACCACTCTGGGATTCTTTGAAAAACAGGAAGGGGAGGATGATGGGGAAGGGCTTGTGGCTGCCATCCCTGCTTACTGATTCTCCAGTTTGCAGAGCTCTGGCTCTTATTGTGCACACTTTGACAGGGTTCCACTAGAAATGTGTTTGGTGCTTGTTGTAGGGAAGATGTATCTTCAGAGCATACATTTCCCTCCTGCAGTTAGTCTCTTCACTCTTCATTGTTTGTTTCAAGCAGTACTGTCCTCCTATGTTTTTGGATAGTCTCACCTCAACCTTAACAAGCAGCACGCCTGGCAGCATCATCACCTCAGACAGCCACCAGGAGAGCAGCACGCTCGTTAGCTCCTCGGGCAGGGCCGAGGCCGGGGTGATCACCAGCAGCAGCGGCAGCGCTCCCGACATCATCTCCCTGGACTGACACTCGGGGCAGCACGGGACTCCCGCAGGCATTGCACAGAGCTGCAGCTCCTCCCGCTGGAACTTCAGCGTCATCATCCCGGTGGTCATCCTGGTATTTATTTGAAAGGATTTCCCTTTGGGGTAAATTCGTCAATGCTAAGAGACGCGATAGGTTGGTTGTTTTTTTCCCCTGTTCATTAAATAGCTGGTGTAGAAAAGGCTCTTGGAGAACATGTGTTTATGCTTTTGGTTTGTTCTGGGGACAATGTCTTTTTCTTGTTGGGTGGATTCCATTAAATGTTTTCTAATTCTGTTGTAAAACACAGCAATAATGTAAAAATAAATGATTTTTTTTTAATGAATAAAGGCACTTAATCACTCTAGAACAACAACCTGGACAAAGGTGCAGAAGTGTATGAGCTAGTGAACTTTTAATATTTTCACTGGGGCCTGTAATAAACTTCATTAAGACAATGAAGCTTTGAAATAGCCATGACGTGTTGTATGTCTTGTTCCCTACCCTGCCCTTAACCTGGGGATGTATGAAAAGCCTCTGTAAATGGCATTGTTTAGGGGATTTTTTCTGAATGTCATGTCTTTCTGAAATGCAACAAGAATCCTAAGCTGTGACTTCTTCCTCTTTCTGTTCTTTGGGCTGGGAAAGGGACAGACTATCTATGCAAACCCTGCATCACGCGGTCTCTGTGCTGCCGTGTCAGAACTGGGACACATCCCCATTACCAAAAACTCCCAACTATGCAGTTGAGTGTACAGTTACTTCTGTGGTAGCTGTAAGGAGACAAAATGGGAATATCTTTCTCCAGTGCAGAAGTATTTTCAAGGATTTCTTGCTTATGATTTCTGTCACTTCAGTAACACTTCAGTAACTTCTGTATTCCGCATGGGAATGCTGCAATCGGACTGTGGGGGAGGCTTGGCTTTTTTGGAAGATAGAAGCCATAGCTGCACAATGTCCCAACCTAATTGGAATTAAGTGTTTAGGGCTCAATGATGCTTTGTCCCATGTTTCCTGGCCTCCTAATGGTTGCTTTTCTATTTCAAAGGGAACAACTTCCTCCTCTTTTACTCCTCTGATGTGTGCTGCTTTGTTTGTGTGTGTGCAGTGTCTGCCATACACCTGGGGATAACCTCAGCAGTACTGTATATGGAAGAGGTGACAGACTAGGAAAACTAAATCACTTCCCTATAGCTGGAATAATGGTATTGTCTATGTATGCTGACATAGCAGCTTTTCCAAGTGTTGTGTTTCTGTTGAGTAATTGTATTTGAGATTATTCCTTCCCTAATGACCAGATTTCACTTTTTTTTTCTTAATTTTATATTCCTTTTTCTTATTACTTTAGTTGGATGTCTGGTGCTTTTTGCTCTCCGTTGCTGTTACAGTATTTGAACAAAGTACATGGATGAGAAATATTGAAACAGAATGTTTTGTAACTTGTCTGCCCTGTTACTCCCACCTTTAATGCTGCATTACTGTTCCTTATTGCCTTTTTTGTATGATCTTTCACAGCAGTCTTCAGTTCAGATGTTGGTCTTAATAGTGCATCCAATCTTTCTCCTCTTTTCCTTATCTGTTTAATTTTTTGTACCTGTTAAGGATCAGTTTCTAGCATGATTTATTTCCAATAAAACCATGCTTCTTTTGAAGTTTTTCCTGATGGCCTGCAGCAGATCAATGCTTTCTGCATCACCATTGCACGGTGGCTTGACCTTTTAAGTAGAGTGTGGAGAGGGGTTCCAGAATAAAACATTTAAAACTGGTCTTGGTTGCTGAAGGTGCTGTTTGTGCTGCCCACAAGACAACAGAGAATTTGTTGGGAGTGGTAGGAGAGGATGGATGGAGGGGGCTGCAACTCAGCAGGGGCCTGCACTTCTCAAGCCCTGCAAAGCAGGATTCTCTGTTGTAGCTGAATGAGGTTTTGTTTTATTTTTTCCTTCAGCAAATTCCAAAATGGTATTCTTGTCTATCCACAAACTGTCCACACAAGGAAGATCTATCATGGCTTTATTTCCACTGTGGAAGTTTATGGTTCCTGCCCTGAGTGAACTGTATCAAATATACCTTCAGGCTAACTGCAGAAGGAAATAAAGGTGATAGGATTAACACAAAGTCCACCCCTGCACAGGTGACAGAATGTAATGAAAGCCTTCCTTCACAAACTGGCCTTTTCCCCCCTCACTTTTCCCTCTGCTGCAGCTTTTTCTGCAGTTTCTAGGAGTGAGCTACATGCTAAAATCGCACACACCAAGGCTTTACCTTCCTGAAGGCTATCAGGCTGAGGTGTGGCTTCTGGTTCTCATATCCCAGGTCAGATAAACCTGTCTTGAAAAAACAGAGTTGTGGAGGCAGGACTTTGCTGCCCAGAGACACCACACCATCCCCAGGAGCTTCTGCACCTGTCCAGCAGGAATTCAGGCATTTCCTGAATCAGTAAACTCTCTCCAGCAGGACCAGGGCAGTGCCCATCTCTGTGCTGGCACTGCTGAGGCACCTCCAGCCCTGGGGGCAGCTCTGGGACCCTCAGACAGCAGAGACCCTGAGGGGCTGGAGCGTGTGCAGGGAAGGGAACGGGGCTGGGGAAGGGGCTGGAGCAGCAGGAGCGGCTGAGGGAGCTGGGGGGGCTCAGCCTGGAGAAAAGGAGGCTCAGGGGGGACCTTCTGGCTCTGCAGCTCCCTGAGGGATCCAGGGGAGGGTCGGGATCTGCTGCCAGGGAACAGGAGGTTCTGGGGTTAATTTGTGCAGTAGCCAAGAGGGGCATGGGCAGGACCCGCAGGTTATTCTACACCACCTCAGGGCCTTACTGGGGGTGGGGAGAAGGAAATCTCTCCCACTCAAGGTGTTGTCCGGGGTCCTACTCCAGTACATCCCACCACATCCCCCCCTTGAATATTTTGCGTGTGAATCTCTTTTCTACCCTTTTGTTATTAGTATTGTTGCTGTTAGCATTCCTTTTCTTCTCTCATTGCCATTCCCAGTAAATTGTTCATATTTCAACCTGTGATCTTTACCTTCTGTGCCCCCAGTTCTCTCCTGCTGCCCACTGGGGAGGTGGAAGCGAGTGATTAGTGAACACCATTCCTAAACCTTTATACTGGACAGGAGGAAATGGCCTCAAGTTGTGCCAGAGGAGGTTTAAATTGGATATTAAGGGGAAATTCTTCACTGAAATGGAGGTCAGACCTTGGCAGGGGCTGCCCAGGGAGGGTTGGAGTGCCCAGCCCTGAAGGTGCCCAAGGCAGGACTGGCTGTGGCACTCAGAGCTCTGGGCTGGGGGACAAGGTGGGCATCGGGCATAGGGTGGGCTCTGTGACCTTGGAGGTCTTTTCCAACCTAAAGGATTTGTGTGATTCCAGCATTAGTGGGGATTTTCTGCATCTGCTTTGGGTGGTGGATGATAGAAAGGGTACCTGGAACTTGCCAGCCTTTTACCATCAGTCTCCAAGAGCACTGAGGATTCCAGTTTGGAAATCAAAGAGCCCATCTGAGAGGACATAACGTGGCGATTCAACAGGAATACCTGCAACAGCAAAGGGAGGCACTTCCTCGACTAAAAAGAACTGTGGATTAGTCAAACTGTGAAAAACACCATTATTCCCAGGTCACTTTTTTTTAATGTGGATTTTTGACACAAGTAGGGGTGATCACAGGGGAGATACAGGCAACAACAACCACATAAGTTGAATTAGGATGTCTTTTTTATTTCTTTTGTTTAGTAGGTGATCATGCCATCACTTCACTCTGTTGACATTGTGTGTGTATTTGGTGTGATGCTCTAAAAACTTCCATTTTCTTCCTGATTTTATGAGGAAACAGGACAAAACTAGGCACCGCACTGCACACCATGAAACACAAGTGATTATAACTCATCTAGAAAGTTACCCAGTGATGGAACACCCTCCTTCAAGCCTTTTCCTTTAGGTGTTTCAGCCTCAGCTTGCCAAGGATGACAATTTGCATCACAAAGATTTCCAGGCAGAATCTGACAGTGATCAAAGATGCACTGGAAAAACCTGGATGCCAGTGCTGGATCTCAAATCCACAGTAAAACCTAGTGGGAAGGAAAAAATTAAAAAAGGGATAAGCCAGAAAAGGAAAAAATAAAAACAGGCTTACTGTGAGTTTCTGCATAGACAAAACCCTAAAACACTCTTCCTAATTGTACTTAGGAATCTACTCCTTGGCAGGTTATTCTTTCAAGGATATTAAAGAAAGGCCAACTCCCAGCTGCAGAAAGATCCCCTTTGATGGCAATAGAGGCAAACAAAATTCAGCTTGGATAGGTAGAAAAGTATGTGGGGGGAAAATATGTTTCATATTCTGATCAGCTTGAGATCTTTGGGTTATGGTAAGCAGTACAGAAGTGTTAGTTCAGGGCTCAGAAGCAAAGTGAGAAGTACCTGTTAGGATAGGAACAGATAACAAAATGCTATGTCAGGTTGAAGCCTGTCCCTTTACTATGTGGTTCCTTTATTATGAAAGCAATTACTGCAGAGAAGATTCCAGAAGGGGAATAGAGAAGACCAAAGCCCTGGACTGGCTTCCATGCAAACAACAGCTCTGACCCTTCAGAGTGGAGAAGGGAGCACTGTAGGAAGGACACAGGAGGCTAAAAATGAAGAAAAACATAAAAACCCAAGCCCAAATAGTTGAAATCAGCCACACAAACACATGTGAAAATTGTTCTTTTAAGATGTTAAATCGCCAGTTTAAACTTCTATAGTTGAGCACCTCTTATTTCACTGATTATTTAAGCAGCTACCACAGGCATGTGCTCTGGCAAAGAAGAACCCTCCAAAGTAAAACATTTCTTATAGTTTTACCATGTGAGGAGTTCCAAGTGTGCCCTGTGAAGCCAGTAAACCTTTTGCTCTGCTGCCACAGGATAGTCTTGAAGAGCATTTTTAAACGGGCAGGGGGGAAATGGGACACACAGACCCCAGTACAGGAGGAAGGGCTCTGTACCACACTGAAAAGCTGAAGTTTCAGGGGCAGCACAAAAAGAATCACATTATAATTTTAAGGGTAGTCTTAAGATTGGCAGGAGGGTATAATGCCATTGAAGCAACTCAGGCTGGCACTTTGTCCTCCTTTTAAAGATTTAGATTGGTACCGAATTTTCTACCCTGCTGGTGACCAGTTCTTTCTTCCAAACTTGCTGCAAAGGAAAACCTTTACTTGAAATGATGGAAACCCAACCTCATGTACATGGAAAAATCTGAATGTGCAAAAGCTGCCACATTTTTTTTCTGGCACCCAGGCCTAGGGGAGCTGGCTGCCAGGAAAAAAAGGGAGTAAACTATCTGTTCTGAACTAGAGATGCACAGGGATAACAGGCTGACAAGCACTCTGGTAAAAACTGTGCCCAAAACCCCCTCACACTGGCTCAGAAACACATCACTAAAGCTGAAAAACTCCCCTGAGTTGTCACAAAAGGTCTCACAAAGTCATCAATGTAAAAAAAAATTCTCCATTTTGCTGTTTTGTCCTTACTTGCACACACCTTTTTCAGCCCTGATGGCCAAGACATTTTTTTAAGCAACTGATCTAGTAGTTTTTCTACCCAGCCCTGTAGTCTGGATTTAATTTTTAAAGCAGGTTTAAAAATCTTCTGATTGCTTTTAAGACAGCTGAGACAAACTGGTATGTGAATAGCTGCACTTAGTGATAAATATTTTTACATTGGAATATATTTTCCAGGCTTTTCATGGAAGAATTTATGTTACTGAGAAAATCCAGTTATTCAAAAGACAGAAGTTAATGTTCAAGCAGTTCAAAGGGAGCTGTTAAAAAAAAATCCTTGTTGCTCTTTTTGTTTTTTTTAGGATACTCATTGTTACCCCAAATGTTAATAGTGACAGAAAGAAAGGACAAAAGGAAAAAAAAAAAAACGCAAACAAATCATAACTTTACAGTACTGGTAATTCATAAAGAACAACATAATTCACCTCCCTACCTACATTTTACTGTTTCCTAACTTTTGTATAATATGAGAATAAAAAGCCTCTTAGAATCCTGGAATGGTTTG
>WBMV01004280.1:9052-26996 GCA_013396655.1 Campylorhamphus procurvoides | reverse complement strand
GCCTTGTAGCCCAGAAAAGTCTCTCTTCCTTGCCTTACAGTTGATAGTTTTTCCTGTCAGTTTATTGCTTATTTATCTAAAGGATTTTTAGGTGACCATTTCCCTCTCAGCTTGTGTTTTTTTGGTGTTTCCTGTGCTTTATGGGGCTTCTGAATCCAGACAGTGAGAGCATGGAAAGGCAGGCCCCCATTGATCAGGTTTCATCCTCTCCCCATTTCTCCTTCCCTTTGGGTCAGTGCTGTCATAGAATCATGGAATGGTTTGGGTTAGAAAGGACCTTAACGCTCATCCAGTTCCATCCTCTGCCATGGGCAGGGACACCTTTCACTAGACCAGCTTGCCCAGTGCCTCATCCAACCTGGATGAACACTTCCAGGGATGGGGCAGCCACAGCTCCTCTGGACAGCCTGTGTCAGGACCTCACCCGCCTGACAGGGAAGAATTTCTTCCCAATATCCTAATTTAAACCAGCACATGGAATCCCAAAATGATTTGGCTTGAAAGGGACTTTAAAGCTCATCCCATCCCCTGCCACAGGCAGAGCCACCTGTCACTAGCCTGGGTTGCTCTGAGCCTTGTCCAGCCTGACTTGTCACCACATGGAGGTGATGGTGGTGCTGCTGGTTCTGGTGTGACAGGAGCACCTGTGGCTGTAGGAAGAGCTGAACTGGAAGCTTGGAATCGGGTGGCTTGAGGAAGAGGTTTGTGGATTTATGAACAGTGTTCACTAGTAGTGGTCTGGCAGAACCTTGGGGAAGCCCAGATAAAATCAGCGGTGTTGCTTTGCTGGAGGAGTCTACAGGGTCACAGGAAGAGGGGGGAGGACACGGGCTCCCCAGCCTTCCTTGAACCACACTCTGCTCCCAATAACTACCCCAATCTGGCAAATTCCAGAGCCAGAGCTGTCCATGCCAGGGCTTCCATAGGCACACCAGGCAGTGGGGCATATGGCTCAGCCTTTGGGGCAGAGAGATGAGGGATATATTGGTCCCTCATACCCACATCTGGCTTACTCACCTCCTTGCAATGCTGTGGTGTGATTCCAGGCATCTGGAATCTGAACAGGGATTTGTTTCTCCCTTATGCCTCTCCATGCTCCAGTGTGTGGGCTCTGACCACAAATCCCACAGGTCCTTGGTGTCCAGTGAGTGAATGAACATTGAAGGGAAAAAGAGGACCTTAAACCAGAAATGGTCTGAGCAGTTCCTGCTTAGTGATTCCTGGAAGTCCCTTGGCTCATCCTTAGTTCCCTCTTTCTCCCTAAAATCCTTCCCATCCCATGGAGATGCTCTGTGGCAGCTGCAGTGTCTCCTCTGTCCCAAACCAACACATGGATTTATGGTCACTCCTGACTCCCTTTATTTATACACATTCCCTGTCTTTCACTGGTTTATGATTTGAAGATAAACTGGCACAAACCCCCAATTTCTGTTCTTCTTTTAAGTCCTCTGCAAAGCCATAAATATATTGAGGGTCTTTTCTGATGACAGCCAGGTTTTCCTCTCAAATTTTAACTGGATATTTAGCAGTTCCAGTGTTGTTGGGAACAATTCCCTGTATACCTGCAGTAACTTTTACACCCTTTGTGTGATTTGTGTTTCCCCCTACTAACTCCATGACTGTCTGTTCCCCTGAAGAAGATTCCTGACCTGGTGCTGTGTGCCTGAAGTTCTTCCCTTGGGTTTATTTTCCTTGGGTTTATTTATTAACAAAACTCTTTTAGTTCAGTATCTCAGGTTTTGCTAAGCTCTGCTTTTCTCTCTCAGTCAGATTCAGAGGAAGATGAACCAGCAAAGAAGAAAAATACTCTTCAGGTAAATACGGAGGGTTCTTAATGAAACAAGTGTCATGAGAAAAAGGGTTTGTGACCAGTCTTGGCCTTCCACTCATGTGATTCAATCACTCTGATCAAGCTTTAGGGACATTCCTGAAATCCTGTTTGGTGTCAAGTCTTTTTTGGGCAATTTCACCAATTTCAATCTTGGAGAAAGGCATCAGTTTGAGAATGGGACAGGTATTTGCAAGTACCACATTTCCTTTCAAAGTGCCCCTGGCCTTTTGCACAGCAGATTCAGGGTGGCCAACAATAGTGTTGATTGCTGGGAGACCTACAAGTGTTGGTAGATTTGGGTGGTGGGTTAATTAGCAGGTAATCAGGAAAAATAAATAATCTCACTCTTTTCTTTTATTCCTGTCATCCACTTGTCCTGCACGGATCTCACCAGGGACGCGGCGAGGGCTCCGGCTTGTCCGCTTTGCTTCCTCAGCCCAAAAATTTGACAGTGAAGGAGACCAATCGGTTACTCCTGCCTTACGCTTTCTCGAGGAAAGCGGGAGAAAACTCTGACTCCAAGCCTGCCAAGGCCCCGACCTCTTCCTCCAAAGCCAAACCCACGTCCAAGCCAGCCGTGCCCACGACTCCGTCCCCATCCGCCATCAAAGCTGCGGCCAAGAGCGCGGCGCTGCAGGTAACCAAGCAGATCACGCAGGAGGAGGAGGACAGCGATGAAGAGGTGGAGCCAGAGAACTACTTCTCCTTGTCCGACAGGAGCGAGCCCAGTGCCGTGGGCGCCGAGCCCTACCTGTACCCCAGCACAGTGGGGCCAGAGGACCCCCCGCCCGGCACAGAGCCGGAGCCCCAGTTCCAGGACGCAGCCGCTAATGCCCCGCTGGAGTTCAAGACGGGCGCGGGCTCGAGCGGAGCTCAGCACAGCTGGGCACCCAAACCCGGTGAGGACTACGGCAGCCAGCCCTACGGCCAGTTCCCCGCCACCTACGGCGAGCCCGGGGGCTACTACCAGGTGGGTTCACTGGCTGGAAGTGAAGTGAGGGGCTCTGGATGGATATTTGGATGAGGGGCTTGAGTTACTTATTGGGGCAGCTGCTCCTGGGAATCTGTGTGAGCTGGCTGAGATGTGGAGCAGGGAATCCAACCTCAGACCTGGCCAGTACATGGAACAAGGAATCCAGTCCATATGAGCTACCTGAGACACAGAGCAGGGAATCTGCACCATGTGAGCTGGGTGGGACACAGAGCAGGGAATCCAGCCTGTGTGAGCTGCGTGGGACATGGAGCAAGGAATCCAGCCCATGTGAGCTGGCCAGGACATAGAGCAGGGAATAAGCCTGTGTGAAGTGGTTGGGATACAGAGTAGGAAATCCAAACTCTGTGTACTGGCTGGGACACGGAACAGGAAATTTCATCCCCTGTGAGCTAGCCAGAACATGGAACAGGGAGCCACAGTACTGGGCACAAGGGGATTCCTGTAGCACAAAAGCTGAAGGTGTTCTTTGCTGGACAGATGTTTGAAAGCTGTGCTCCACGGAAAATGCCCCTGGTGTGAGGGTGCAGAGTTGGGGCTCACCAGAGCTGGTGTCTGAGCCCAGGTTGTTTCTAGAAATTTATAGAACCCCAGACTGGTTTGGGTTCAAAGGGGCTTTAAAGCTCATCTTGTTCCAACCTGTGCCATGTGCAGAGACACCTTCCACTAGACCAGGTTGCTCCAAGCCCCATCCCAACCTGGCCTTGGACACTTCCAGAGATGGGGCAGTCACAGCTTCTCTGGGCAACCTGTGCCAGAGCCTTCCCACCCTCACAGGGAAGAATTTCTTCCCAATATCCCATCTAACTGTCCTCTGTCAGTAGGAAGCCATTCTCCCTTGTCCTGTCACTGCAGGTCCTTGTGAAAAACCCCTCAAAGCATTTGCTGCTTTGTGCCTCTGATGAAATCCCTTGGGGTTAAAAAGCAGCAGCCCATGGGCAGGATCCCACCTGCTTCACTGATGACGAACTGGTTTCCCTTCTCTGCCAGGATTACTACAGCAGTGGGTACTACCCGGAGGTGGAACCAGCCCAGGCACCGCCGCAGGAGACGAGCACTGACTCCTCCTTCATCGACGACGAAGCGGTTGGCACTTTGTCTGTCCTGCTGTGGAATTTGGCTTTGAGCTCTCCTAGAACACAGGGCCCACTTGGCAGCCACAGTCCTGCCCCACAGCTCGTCCTGTGCTTCCACTGGGTTGGGCCGGGTGGTTGCTCTGTGGGGTCTCATGCTGGGGTGTGGACATGTGAGTCCTTCCCACAGTCTGCTGAGCTCCTGCTGCAGCCAGGTTTGCAAGGCTTGATGAGAACAGAATAGAATCAATCGTTGAGGTTGGAAAAGGTCTCCAAGATCATGGAGTCCAACTGTTCCCTCAGCCCTGCCGAGGCCATGAGTAAATCCTGTGCCACATCCACACAGCTGTTAGATCCCTCCGGGGATGGTGAGTCCAGCAACAACCCTTTGGGTGTAGGAATTTTCCCTATATCCAACCTAAACCTCTATGGCACAACTTGAAGCCATTTCCTCTCATTCTGTCCCTTTTTCTCTGGGAGTGGAGCCTGACCCTCCACCCTGTCTCCTCCATCCTGTCAGGGAGTTGCAGAGAGCGAGAAGGTCCCCCCTGAGCTTCCTTTTCTCTAGGCTGAGGACCCCCAGCTCCTTCAGCCACTCTGTGTGTTCCAGACTCTTCCCCAGCTCCGTTCCCTTTTCTGGACGTGCTCCAGCCCCTCAATGTCTTTTTTGTCACAAGGGGCCCAAAACTGACCCCAGACTCGAGGTGGGGCCTCATCTGTGTCCAGCATGGGGAGGGTCACTGCCCTGGCCATCTGGCCACACTATGGCTGGTACAGGCCAGGTGTGTTGGGAGCGAAACTTCAGATGCCTCTCCAGCCCTTAGAACAAGAGACTCAGGACTCTGAGGGTCTCCTGAGCAAGGCTGGCAGCAGGAATAAACGCTCTTTTCTGCATAGGAAAATAAGATGATAACCTTCATGCTAAGTAGCTTTAGATACTCTGACCTACAGCAGAGCAGAACTCCCCTAAAGATAAAAATCCTGTGTGGAAAACTGTTTGTTGCTGTGCCTTGTCCCTCACTGGGGGAGTTGTGTATCGTATCAGTGTTGGTATGTGATGGGTGGGTGTAATTCCAGATATTCTGTTCTTCTGTCAGTTCAAGCGTCTGCAAGGCAAGCGGAATCGTGGGAGGGAAGAGATCAACTTCGTGGATATCAAAGGTGATGACCAGCTGAGCGGGGCCCAGCAGTGGCTGACCAAATCCCTGACGGAGGAGAAGACCATGAAGTCGTTCAGCAAGGTGGGGCAGAGGGTGAGGGCTGGCTGGGGTTGAGGCCTCTGCCCAGTGCTCAGATCAGCCTCAGTTGGAGCTGTGGTGGATGTTGGGCAGTCACCGGCGTGTGGACAAGGGACCCTGATAAATGCTGACATGTGAGAGACCAGGAGAGCTCAGAACGTGGTGTGTGGGTGGTGAGGACCAGCCAGGAACTGCCACAGACAAAGGAATCTGCCATTTAATAGGGAACAAATGCTGCTTGGGATGGCTGTGTGCAGGCCCTTGTTTTGTTTTGCTGTTCAGCAGTGTCTCTCCAGGCTGAACACTTCACCTCTTTTTGCTTTCCAGAAAAAAGGAGATCAGCCCACAGGACAACAAAGGAGAAAACACCAGATCACATACCTGATCCATCAGGTGAGTGGCCTCCCTCTGGGAGGCAGTTCAGGTGGAATTTCAAGGCTTGATGTTTGGCAGCATGAGGTTGAGGTGGTGGATTTGGTGTTCCAGCAGTTGGGGACCAGGGGATGTCCATGAGAACATCCTGAGCCCTGTGTGAGACCCATGGTGGGATCAGAGCAGGGGCTGTCAGAGAGCACCTGAGCCCTGGGTGAGACCCATGGTGGGACCAGACCAGGGGATGACCCTGAGGTCACACTGAGCCCTGTGTGAGGCCCACGGTGGGACCAGAGCAGGGGCTGTCAGAGAGCACCCTGAGCCCTGGGTGAGAAGTGCCATGGCTCTGTGGGACCAGAGGTGTGTCCTGGCTCTGAGGAGGTCCCAGCCCTGAGCTTTCAACTTTGCTTCACCTTTCCTACCTGTGTTCCAAAGCTCTGGGATCCTGTCCGTATTCCACCCCGGGTTTAGTGAGCGGCTGCTGAGCCCGTCCCACAAGAGAAGCTGCATTTCAGCATGAATGAAATGCCCGTGCAGCCCAATTAATCCAGGCCTCTGTCAGGATGATTGTGCAAACTCCTGTAACAAGGCTTCTGGCTGAAGGGCTCCGTAATCCGCGTGAGCGGGGCCAGAGGAGGCCGGAATGCTGCTGAGTCACTGAAACACAGAGAGTAACAGCATCCTCTCCATGTCTGCAGGCCAAGGAGAGAGAACTGGAACTGAAAAACACATGGTCTGAAAACAAGCTCAGCAGACGGCAGACTCAAGCCAAATACGGATTCTGACACATCTGTCCCGCTTTTTGGCTGGCGTCCCGGGTGACCTGCGGTGTCCGATGTCTTCCGGGCTCCGGGAGATGAGCCAGGCCCCGTGCGGGATGGGGCTGCTCGGCGGGAGGGAGGACACTGCGCTCCCTTGCCTGGCAGGAGGAAGGTTCATTGCAAGATGGTCCTGAAACTCCACCTGTAATCCTTCCCTTCCCTCCTTGTAAACAATAACGTGGAAGGTTCAGATCAGCCAAGGACGGTCTCGAGGTGCCGCAGGGAATGTGCCGGGAATGGGAACAGGGGCTGCTCCTCCTGCTGCCAGACCCTCTGGCAGAGGCTCAATAAACTCCCAATTCCCAGTTTGCTCTCTTGGACTCGCTGTGCATTGAGAGTGTCATTTTTTCTTTCTACAAGACGGTGAGTTTCAAGAGCAAGCCTGGCTTTGGATTTTTCATTTTGTCTGTATCTTTGAGACATCCTCACAACTGCTTCCTCATGTCCGAGCCACTCCAGCTTTCCTCTCTTGCTGATGATTTTGATATCCTGGTTTTTAAGTCAGTGTCCACGGCCTGCACCACACTGAGGGGACACCCCAGAGCAGGACTGAGTTTGTGAGAGGTGAAGAAGCTGCATGTGCAGGACACACAGAGTGGTGAGGCTCTCCCACCCACCACACTCAGGGCTTTGGGATACCCAGAGCCATGTGTGTATGTATATTGTCCTTCCTTTTTCCTCCTCTTTCCTCCTCCCCTGACCCAAGGCCTACAGTCATGCCTCAGGCTGTTCCCAGACTCATCAAACCGAGTGTCCCAGTCTCCTGCTGGGAATGAGCTTGGCAGTGTTTCCTCTGGGCAGACACAGAGGAGAGCTGCCAACTGTACATTTTTTTCACAGCTTGTTTGTATCAGTTCTGTTCCAATTAAGTGCTGACTTTACCCTCCTGGCTGGGAAGAGAAGACTGCGTCCAGCCCTAACTTCTCGAAATCTTTTTATTTAAGGAATTCCATCAAGGTGATGCAACAAATTCTGTGTAGCCCTGCTGGCCCCATCCATGGATCCAGATCTCTGTGGCATCACTTTGTTGTTCACCAAACCATGTGATGGTGAAGGGAGCAGAGAGCTAGTCTGGTTATTTAACTTACATTCCCACCACTCTGGGTTATACTTCTTGTAACCACAGCTAAAACGGCCAATATTTGTTATTCCAGTAAGAAAAACTCCCAAGAGGTGGTTTTTCTCCCATGTTACCTGTTAAAAACAAGCAAACCCCCATGACTGAAGTGTTTTCTTAGAACATTTTAAACTAATCTTATTTCTAGTTTAGTTCCCTGGATGTTTAGTACTTTGCAGAGCCCGTTTTGAGTATTTGAATGATCAGAATAAAGTTACTGCTGAGTAATTTATTCATATCTTGTATGTACAGCAAAATCCTCCCAGAAGAGGTTTGATAAAGGAATAAACTTTTGAATGAAGCCAACCAGCCCCGTTTCGGCTCCTCATCCAGGTACATGCCTGGCCTAGGGTGTTTGCTGCATGGGGCACTGCCTGTGTGTGCCCAAACTCCCCCTTATCAGGGACCGTGGGGTGCCAGAGCGAGCTGGGGGTAGGCTGAAACCCCTGGGTTCCCCTTTCCGTTTCCTGTTGTAGTAACAGCTCTGGTTTAGCACTAAGGGGGGTTCTGAGGGCTCATGCTCTGCTTTCAGCCTTTTAAGAGCAACAGAATTCAGGTTTGTGAATAGTGGAAGTTATTTTTCCCAGAGATAAAACAGCTACACTTGCCCCAGTCCTTGTTTTCCCTCTGAAAAGAAGCTTTGGCTGTCCTGGCTCCCTGCTCCCATTGAGCTGGGCACACCGGGGCTGCTGCTGGCACTGCTGTGGCTCAGGGTCATTCCAGCTGGGGTTTGTGTCCCACCAGGGCAGACCTGGCAGGGTGCCATCCCACCAGCCGGGGTTGGTCCTCAGGTTTGGTGCTAATCCCAAGTTTTGTGGCTGAGGAGGCAGGCAGGGCTTGGACTGTCGGCTCCAGGCTGGGGATGTTGGTGTTGCTCCAGCTTCTGGACAGTTCAACACTGGCTGTGCCAACTGTGCCAAAATCCTCCCTGTTTTTCCTGTAACAGCCTTTTCCACCCTCATTAACAGAAATATCTTGGAATGTGTTCATAGGTAAGTAACTTGGCTCCTCTGGGTGCTGTCCCACAAGGCTTGAGAAGAGCATGGAGCTCCCAATGGAGCAGGCTGGCATCACTGGAGCCAACAGCAGCCTTGGATATCTCTTCTCAGGTCTAAGGGCTTTCACTGGTTGGATGGAGGCCGAGGTTCCTCCTGCCTGGGAGGCAGGTCTTGTCCCAGGCCCACCTGTGCAGGTGGATCAGTGTTGGTCCCCAGGTAGCTGCTCGTACACATTCTCGTCTGTGGCTGCGCCTCGCTGGGCCCTGTGTGTGCTCCAGCTGTGCACGGAGTCATCCAACTCCAGCACAGAGCTCAGCACACCCTGCGGAATCCACAGGGAGAGACATTGGATTGGAGAGCCAGGGAATGGAGAGCCAAGGTTGGCCCTGCACCCTCCCAGCTCTTGGCTTTGCTCAAGTTACAAGGGCTTGGGGTGCCAGGACAAGGAGGGATGGCTTCACACTGGAAGACAGGATTAGATGGGATATTGGGAAGAAATTCTTGGCTGTGAGGGTGGTGTGAGGCCCTGGCACAGGTTGCCCAGAGAACTTGTGGCTGCCCCATCCCTGAAAGTGTTCAAGTGTTGGCAGGGGCTTGGAACAACCTGGTCTAGTGGAAGATGTCTCTGCACATGGCATGGGGGTGGAGCAAGATGGCCTTTAAGGTCCCTTCCAACCCAAACCATTCCCAGGTTTTTATTATTCTGGTGCTCCTGGTGTGGAGCAAACCCTGACCCTTCCCAGACTCCAGGAGGCCTGGAGACTCCTCAATCCCAATATGACTCTGATGTCGCACTGGGACTGAGCTCTAGAGCAATGACCTCCCCTGGGAGACTCACCTCTGTGCCTGAGCTGGAGGCTCCTCTCTCCTTCCCATCTGCAGCGGGAGCTGCTGGGAGCTGCCGCCTCTTGCAATCCTGGCTGGACAGGCTGCGGAAGAGCCGGCGGTGGGGCCGGGGTTTGGGGGGCAGCGTGGAGAACGTGCCTGGGGGTGCCCTGGGGAGCGGAGCGGGCGGATCCTGCCGGGCCAGTGCCACCTCGGAGTAGATGTTCTCCTCAGGGCTGGCACGGGGGCTGCAGCTCCGGGCCATGGCATAGAAGGGGATGGGCTCCTCTGGCTCACAGTAGGTGGGAGGGCTGGGAGCTGTGCCCTCGCGGGGCTCGGCATAGACGTGGAAGCACATCAGCTGCTGGTACTTGGCCTCGGCAGACACAGGGGGAGCAGCTTCTTTGTGCACCTGGGCATAGGCAACTTCGGGAGCTGCTGCGCTGCTGGAGGGGTTGTACAGCCTCTGAGCCATGGCCCGGGAGCTGGTCTTGGCTGGGAGTGATGGAGGAGCACTGGGAGCCTGGGGAAGAGATGGGACAGGTTGGAGGTGAGGACTGGAAGTGGGTCTGTGGTGGCTGGAGCTGCGTCCCCCATCCTGGTTTGCATCTCTCCACTTTGTGAGAGCTGTGGCCAGGTTGTGGCTTCTGCCCTTTGGTAAGTGCCTCCAACCCCCTCTGCTCTGCCCTATTACCTCCCCGGGGGATCCCCCCTCGGTGCTGGGCTCAGCAGGATGGGAGGGTTCTGGGGCTGCTAGCCTGGTTCCTGGGGGCTCTGGGGACACAGGGCTGTACTCCAGGAGTTTTGCTGGTGGTTCACTTAGCGGGGAACGCACGACAGTACTGCCAGCTGGGGTCTGCATCCCTCCTCGGAGCTCGGTTTCCTGCAGGGAGAGCAGAATGGTGCTGGGTGGGTGCACGGCCTGGGCAGACCCACCACGGGTGTGCTACCCGCAGGCTGGCTCCTTGCTCCTGGCGGCCAGGGTGGCTCTGGTTCCAGCCATGGCTTTCGTGATGCTTGGCTCGCCAGCTTGGGAAAATCACCCTCTCCGTGCAGCTGGAATGACTCCACGGCTGCAGAGGCTCACCAGGGGCTGGCATCTCATCTCACCCGTCTGCAGGGCAGTGGCACGGTGAGGAACTCGTGGTATGGCACGACGGGGGCCGTGGTGTGGTGCTGCAGCAGCTCAGCCAGCTCGGCGTGGGCGCTCTGCTCCCCCAGGATCACATACTGCCTGTCCGGCAGCTGGTCCAGGACGAAGTGCCGGCAGCGATCCCTGCCCCTGCGGGGAGAGGGGATGGAATTGGCACAAGGGGAGGGAGGGAACCCTCAGACCAGTGTGTGATCCCTCACCTGTAGGAGAGGACGAAGCCGACGGTGCTCTCGCTGAAGCGGACCAGGAAGCATCCCAGGGGCTGATCCTGCAGCAGCTGCTCTGCCTCCCTGTGGGAAAGGGCTGGGAGCTGCTCACCCTCACCCCTTTCATGGGATCCAGGGATCGAGCTCCTTATTTTGGGACCCGGGGATGGGGATGCTGAAGGGGCCACCCAGTTCCCTGCCTCGGCTTCCCCTGCCTACCTCCGACTGATGAAGCCATGGAACCAAGTTGGGAGCTCCCCATCAGGCCCCAACCTCCAGGCTTGTGTCTGCTCAAACCACAGTCTCGTCCGGGCACGCAGGGCCACCAGCTCTGGTGGGGATGGCCAGGAGGAGCCTGGCAGGACCTGGAGGGAAGGGGACAGTGGCCAGGGGCTCGGGTGAGGACAAGCCAGAGTATGTTCTGCTCCCTGCATGGGGCTCCCCGTGCAGTCCAGGAGGACACAGCCCCTGCAGGTGTGTGAGCTCAGGAGTGCTGGGGGAGTGAGCTGGCAGGCACGGACCCCTTGTGTCCCCATGACCTACCCTGCCACATCTGTTGTGGTATCCCAGAGACTGCTCTGCACCTGAGGGTTGGACAGGGGTTGTGTTGGGTCCTGCCTTGTCTGTGCTGTCCTCACCGGTGGGTTTGAAGGTGCAGAGGGGATGGTTGTCATCCATGGGGTCCCTTGTCCCAGGGAAGAAGGAGAAACATGTTCAGGGCAGCAAAGTCTCCCTGGGGTCCTGAGCTGCCCTGTGGCCCCTTGCTGCCCCTAGGGCACTGAGGGGTGTGAGAGCTCCGTGACACCCCCCCAACAGGTGCTGCTCTCACCAACAACCTGGGTAAGCATCACCTTCACCTTGAGCCCCTTAGCCTTGGGCTCATCACCCTGCTCCTCCCCGGGGAGACCACCCTGAGCCCACACCCCCCACGCTGGGCCCACGTGGCAGGAAGGGATGAACACCCCAGGACCCCCAAGGAGAAAAGCCCTGGGGATGGGTGAGCTGGGTGGGGAGGAGGTGAGTGGAAAGTGTGTGAATCCTCCAGCCCCACCAGAAGTCCCTGAGGTGTCAGGTCAGCCCCAGGAAGGGGAGGGAGGGGACAAGCAGCTCCCGAGGGACCCCAAGCTCAACCCCAAGCCACCAACACCTGGCAGAACAGTGCTAATCCCCAGAAGACGCTCGAGGGTGTGGAAGATGCTGGGGCAGGGTGGATCTGGGAGGCAAAGCTGAGTCAGAGGAGCAGGTAGAGTCTTGTCTAAGAGCAAGGGCACTCAGCGAAGGGGGAAGGCACCCGGGCTCCACCTTTAACCCATGGCAGCAACCGGCCTGGCCCTGCACCCAGGCAGGCAGGGGAAGGCGGAGAGAATACTGACAAAGTGAAACAAAACAACCCAAACTGCAGCAGCTGAACTCGAGGAGTACTGGTGAGAAAAATTTGGGTCAGGTCCTGCCTGGGCAGCTGGGGACAATGCCACTGTCCCCAGCTTGCTGTGCATCCCCCAGCTGGGTGAGGGACCTGGGCGGAGATGGGGGATTGTCCCTGCGCCCCCATCCCATCACCTTGGCCTCAGCAGGGCAGCTTGGGGGCCTCTGCTCCTCAGGGTGGGATGTGCCTCTGAAACCCTGTGTTCTTGAGGTGGGAGTGGGTCAGATCACACTTGAAATGGTGTGAAGGGTTTGCTCTGAGAGACCTTCCTGGGCTGGACTTCCCTCTTTAGAGGGGGTAAGATCTGTTTGGAAGGGCTGGGATGGGCAAGGGACTCCGCTCTCTCCCTTTGCCCCCCCTTGTTTTGCCCATCCTCCACTGTGCTTTTGGGTGGGGGGAGTATCCCTGCACGGCCTGGCATCACCCCATCCCACGTCCCGCTGCTTGGAGTTTGCTCCTTGTCCTCGGTACAAATCCAAGCTTGGCCCCGACCCTCGTGCCACCCTCCTACCTCTGCCTGGCCACGCAGGACCCTGGGTGTCCGTGGTCGGAGGCGATGGGGTGGGCAGGGGGACGGGCAGAGGGATGGGCAGGGTGGGCAGCGCTGCTGCCCTGCCTGTCCTCGTGCCTTCACCCCCTGCAACAGGCAGGAAGCAGCAACCGAAGCTGTACACAGCTTTCGTGTTATGGGGAGACGTCACAGGAAGGTGGCAGGGTGGCACTGAGGTGACATCCTGATGACACCAGCACCCTTGGGACAGGCTGGAGTGTGGCAAGGAGGGGGCTTTGATCACTCACCCACTGGCACATCCACACCTACAAAGGGCTCTTTTTTATCCCATCCACATCCTGGGACCTCACCAGGCACAGGGGCAGTGGGTTTAGTGTGCCAAGGCTCATGCCCTGAGCCAGGATTCGGTCCTGGCGTGGTGGAATCCAGCACCATTCCCCTTCCTCAGGCTCTGGCTGCCAGACCCAGGCACATTCCTGGGAGATACTGTGGGCATCAGCACAGCAAACAGTGGCCGAGCTGCCAGCACTGCTGCTCTGCCCAGTGCCAGCTGCCACCCTCGCCCCGGGTGGTGCCAGGCTCCAGCCGGCCCCACGGGGACAGCGGTGCCAACCCCGCTGCTTCCCAAGGGGTTGCAGGGATTAGAGATTAGGAAAGGGTTTAGGGCTGTGACCCAGCTCATCCATCGCACCGGGATGGCTGGCTCTGCAAGCCCCGGGGTGGGGATAGTGCCCAGTGGCCCCATAGACCCTGGCATGCAGAGCAGTGCCAGCCCCAGCTCTCTCCACCTTAAGAAACCTGTCACCAAAACCTTCACACCCTGCACTCACTTCCCCTCCGCAGTGTTGGTGTCTGTCAGCCAGGTTTCCTGTTCGCAATCCTCACATCGAAAGGGGGGGGCTGTCCGTGAGGGGACATCGTCTTCCAGCACCTTATTCCGAGTCCCAGTACTCCCCAAGAAGCTGAAGTGCTGGACCCACCAGGAATTGTCCCAAAAAGGCCTTTTTGGCTCCTCTTTGCAGCTGGGAGCGTTCCTCAAGAGCCCTCCTCAAGAGCAAAGACCTTTTCTTGTCCTGAGCTGCCTTGGCTGGATCCTGTCCCAGCATCCCAGGAATGCCAGGACCGTGAGGCAGAGCCTGGAGCTGCCGGGGGCGGCTGGAGGAAGGTCAGAACTGCAGGTGAGGGGTCCCAACTCCCCATGACATGCTGGGCTTTGGGGCTATCCCAGTCAGTTGCAGGTTTTGGGGTCCTACAAGGCTTTTTGGTAGTTGGATGCTGATCTGGGAGCCAATTTTCCAGCAGCCTGTGCCGAGGCCAGGCTGGTTTTCCTGGTGAGTGGCCACAGGATGTGGTGGGACAGGACAGCCCCTGCAGGTCCAGCCTCGCAGCCCAGAGCTCAGCAGTGGCCACCGTGCCCTGTGGTCACACATGCCTCAGTTTCCCTCCTTGCAAAAGCAGCTCAGCAGCACAGCGTGAGTGGGCTCTCCAGCAAGGGACGGTAGGATTGGCTGCTTGTGTCCATCCCAGGGCACACACAGACACACTGTCACCCCACGGACATGTCACATGCCAGGGTTGTTGGCCCAGCTTCAGCTGCAGCCACCCCCGTGCACGTACCAGCCCCGGGACCAGCCAGCTCCGTGCAGTGCCAGGGCCAAGTGGTGCCTGGCCCGGTGCCCCCACCAACCCCGGGGGGCCCCCACCAACCCGGGGTGGGGCACAGGATGGTCACTGTGGGCATTTGCCATCCCCTGTCCTGGCCAGCCACGGAGCAAGAGAGAAGCTCTGCTGGGTGCGGAGGAAGGCTCAGAGGGGTAAGAGGGCACAGTTGGGGTAGGAGCGGGAGAGAGCAAGGGGGAATTGGGTTTGGGGACCACTCACTGTCCTGTGGGGCCACTGTGGGGGGACAGGAAGGGTGCCAGCCCCTGTTTGGTGCCAGCAGGGGTACAGTACAGCCCTGCGGGGCTGGGGATGCACAGCCAGGCTGTGTCCAACCAGTCCCACCAGGGGCCGTCCCTGTGGGGCTCGACTCCCCGCCTCGATTTTCCTGGGAAAGGAACATCCCAGGACAATACTGCCGTCCTCATCCCTTTCCCGGTGGCCTTGGACCCCACAGTCCATGTTGGCCTGGGAAACCTCCGGCTCCCAAAGTCACTGTGCTGGGGACATCGAGGTGGCCCCAGGACCAGCCCATTCTCTGCATCCCTGCACAGCTGCTGGTCCTGCTGCCCCCACCACTGGAGCATCGCCCACCCCATTGTGCAGCGGAGGAAACTGAGGTCCTGCTGTTGGCCTGCTCTGTGTGAGCTGAGAGAGGCTGATTTATGGCTTGGAGGGACAAGAATTGTGTCCCCCCCTTCAGTGTAACAAGTTGGGGGGACTCAGCCAGGTGCAGGCAGATGCCGGTCCCCTTCAAAACCCCTCTCCCCACTGTGGTGGGCTGACCCTGGCTGGATTCCAGTTGCACCCAAAGCTGCTCCATCACTGCTCTCCTCACCTAGACATGGCAGGGGAAAGTAATAAAAGGTTTGTGAGTTGAGATAAGGGCAAGGAGGGGTCACTCACCCGTTAATGTCATGGGCAAAACTGACATGACTCAGGGAAATTAATTGAATTTATTATCAATCAAATAAAAGCAGCATAATGAGAAGTAAAACAAACCTTAAAAACACCTTCCCCCATCCCTCCCTTCTTCCTGGGCTCTACCTCCTTCTTCCAACAGTGCAGGGAGATGGGAATGGGGGTCATGGTCAGTTCAGCACAGGTTGTCTCTGCTGAGGGAGAGGAGTTGGAGTCCTTCCCCTGCTCTAGTGTGAGTCCTTCCCATAGGCTGCAGTTCCTCAGAAATTGCTCCAGTGTGGGTCCCATCCATGGGGTCAGTCCCTCAGAAACTGCTCCAGTGTATATCCCTTTTCACAGGTGGCTGTTCCTTAGGAACTGCTCCAGCCTGGGTCCCTTTCCACAGTGTTCACAGGTCCTGCCAGGACCCTGCTCCAACACAGGGTCCCACGGGATCACAACCTGCTTCTGGCATCCCCCTGCTCCAGTGTGAGGTCCTCCAGGACTGCAGGTGGGTCTCTGCTCCCCCAGGGACCCCGAGGGTCTGCTGGGGAATCTCAGCTCCAGCACCTGGAGTAGCTCCTGCCCCTCCTTCCTCACTGACCTTGGCCTCTGCAGGGCTGTTTTCTCTCACACGTTTTCACTCCTCTTCTGTAGCCACAACTGATTCTGTGCAACCACTTTTTTCCCTCCTTAACTCTGTTATCCCGAGGTGCTGCCAACTGACTCTGCTGGGCTTGGCCTTGGCCAGTGGCAGGTCTGTCCCGGAGCTGCTGACATTGCCTCTCAGAAGCGGAGGAGGTTTCTGGCAGCTCCTCACAAAAGCCACCCCTGCAGCACTCCCGCTACCAGAACCTGCTGCCCAGATTCACTGCAGCCCCTTTCCCTGTGCCTTCTTGTCTTCAGAGGGATGGCCGAGGGCGGCAAGGCTGGGGTCCTGCCTGGGGGGCACCTGGGGGATGCCCCTGACAGCACCCAGGTGAGCCATGGCCATGGGTGCATGTGGGGGGCCCTGCCCAGGGGCTGGAGGGGGTGACCAGGTGAGACTGCCACAGCTGAGCTCACAGTGGTGGTTTCAACTGGTATTAATACTCTTTTTTTAAAGATAACAAAGTGCAGTGTTGGTTTTTCTCTGCATTTTGCATCCCCAGCACAGTGTGGGGCAAGGGGGCTGCTGTGAGCTCCCTCTCTTCCCACCCCTGCCCCATTTAAAAGCCCCCTGAGCAGCTCCTGCAGGCCCTGATCAAGGGGTGGAAGTCTCCAAGTCTCCACATGCCAGAGGGCTTAGTGTGAACTGGGAGAACTGGGCAGGGCCTGAGCTCAGCCGCAATACTGGACACTGGAGAATCTCCTGGTGTGCAATGGGGGACTTGTGGTGGGATGGGGGTCCCTGCACCCGCAGGTTTGGCATGTCACCACACCCCAGGCAGGGGGCTGAGCCAGGTCTTGGTGCCACCCTACAGGACACAGCTGAACCCGGGGAGACTGTGGGGGGCGAGGGGCTGGAGGCCACCATGAGCCTGGGCAATGTGGAGGACCTGTACGAGCTGCTGGAGAAACTGGGCAGGTGAGCAGGAATCCAGGCGGGGAGTGGGATCCAGGCAGGGGAGCAGGATCCAGGCAGGTGACCAACATGTAGGCAGGTGAGTGCCATGCAGGCAGGGATTCAGACAGGTTAGTGTAGTGCAGGCAGGTGAGCAGGGTGCAGTCAGGGATCCAGGCAGGTGAGCAGGGTGCTGACAGGTGAGCGGGGTGCAGGCAGGTGACCAACATGTAGGCAGGTGAGTGCCATGCAGGCAGGGATTCAGACAGGTTAGTCAGGATCCAGGCAGGTGAGCAGGATCCAGGCAGGTGAGTAGGAATCCAGGCAGGTAAGTGGGATCCAGACTGGCAAGTGCAGTGCAGGCAGGTGAGCAGGGTGCAGTCAGGGATCCAGGCAGGTGAGCAGGGTGCTGACAGGTGAGCGGGGTGCAGGCAGGTGACCAACATGTAGGCAGGTGAGTGCCATGCAGGCAGGGATTCAGACAGGTTAGTGTAGTGCAGGCAGGTGAGCAGGGGGCAGGCAAGAAAGAGGGATGCAGGTAAGAAAGAGGGATGCAGGTGAGGATCCAGAGAGGTGAGCATGGTGAAGACATGTGAGTGGGGTACAGCAGGTGAGTGCAGTGCAGGCAGGTGAGTAAAAGGCAGGCAAAGATCCAGACAGGTAAGAAGGACGCAGGCAGGTGAACAGGTCCAGGCAGGTGAGCAGGGTGCAGGCAGGTGAGTTGGACACAGGCAGGGATCCAGACAGGTATACAGGGTACAGACAGGTGAACAAGGTACAGACAGGTGAGCAAGAGGCAGACAGGTGAGCAGGTCCAGGCAGGTGAGTGGGGATCCACACAGGGTGAGCAGGGTGCAGGCAGGGATCCAGACAGGTGAGTGTGGGGCACAGGCAGGGATCCAGACAGGTGAGTGGGGCACAGGCAGGGATCCAGACAGGTGAGTGGGGCTGCCCCAGAGCCCTGGAGGTGTCCAAACACCTGGGTCCTTCCCCTGCCATGGGATCAGCCTGGCTGTGCCCCAACCCAACCTCTCACCACAGTGGGCACTTCGGTGTGGTGAGGCGATGCCGTGAGCGCAGCTCCGGCACCTTCTACGCTGCCAAATTTGTGAAGACGCGGCGCTGCTGGGGCAGCCGCCTGGGCCTGGAGCGGGCACAGGTGGAGCGGGAAGTCGCCATCCTCCGCCAGCTCAACCATCCCAACATCATGCGGCTCCATGACCTCTTCGCCAGCAGAGCTGAGATGGTGCTTGTCCTGGAGCTGTGAGTGGGGTTCTGGG
>WBMV01004278.1:181323-198798 GCA_013396655.1 Campylorhamphus procurvoides | reverse complement strand
GCCAGGGGGGAAATGCCAGGGGGTGTGAAGTGTTTAAATTAATTGCTGGCCCTTTTAAGGTTCCATTTTCAGCCCCCTTAATTCAAATTATTCTGGTGTTGGGTATAACCATCCCAAAGAGCGCTCTCAAATGATCAGCTAAAATAAAGGTGGAATCTTTTAATCACTCTGAAGTTTATACATAAGAATAATTATTCTGGTACAAATCCAAGTCATCCCAATCAAGGTATATTATTGATGTCCTAATTAGAGGAGCTGGGACAACCCTATGGATTGGTGGGATTCCAGAGGTCAAAATTAGGAGAAATTCAGGCTCTTTCCCATGGAATTCTTTCCCAGCCTGGAATAAAACATCACATTCAGGTCTAAGTTAATATTTCTCAGAAGCAAATCTGAACTCCTCATGCCTGTAGAGAACTTAATTTTAACTTGAGAAGGAGCAATTTTGAGACAACCCAATGATCCTTCCTGTGTTGCCCTCTCAAATTTCACACAACTCTTCTCTTCTGTTGCAACCAGTGATTTTTGGGGCCTCTGGAAACTACTGAGACTCTTCCAGACTCCCTAAAAATGTCTTTACAGAGCCAAGACTCTTCCAGACTCCCCAAAAATGTCCTTACAGGGCCAGGACCCTTCCAGACTCCCCAAAAATGTCCTTGCAGAGCCAGGACCCTTTCAGACTCCCCAAAAATGTCCTTACAGGGTCAGGACCCTTCCAGACTCCCCAAAAATGTCCTTACAGAGCCAGGACTCTTCCAGACTCCCCAAAAATGTCCTTGCAGAGCCAAGACTCTTCCAGACTCCCCAAAAATGTCCTTACAGGGTCAGGACCCTTTCAGACTCCCCAAAAATGTCCTTACAGATCTAAGAGTCTTTGAGACACCCCAAAAATGTCCTTACAGAGCCAAGACTCTTCCAGACTCCCCAAAAATGTCCTTACAGAGCCAGGACCCTTCCAGACTCCCCAAAAATGTCCTTGCAGAGCCAAGACCCTCTCAGACTCCCCAAAAATGTCTTTACAGAGCTAAGACTCTTTGAGACTCCCCAAAAATGTCCTTACAGAGCCAGGACTCTTCCAGACTCCCCAAAAATGTCCTTGCAGAGCCAAGACCCTCTCAGACTCCCCAAAAATGTCTTTACAGAGCTAAGACTCTTTGAGACTCCCCAAAAATGTCCTTACAGAGCCAGGACTCTTTGAGACTCCCCAAAAATGTCCTTACAGGGTCAGGACTCTCTCAGACTCCCCCAAAAATGTCCTCACAGACATTTAGGGGCTTTTTCCCTCAAAAAAATTTACCCCAGCTTAACTCTCGGAAATTCTCACTTTGTCCTTACACTTTCGTACTCAGAACAAGCTCCCAATCCTTTTTTTCCTCCCCTTCTCTCCATCTTTTCATCCCTTCCCACCTACTCTCATTTTGGTAAAGCAATTTATTTATTTATCTATCCATTTGGTGGGAAGATCTTTATGAAATATCCCCCCTTTCTCTAGGATGGCCTTGGGCCACTTTTTTTGTTCCTTTGCTTTAAAGGACTTTAAAGCCTCCTCCACGGTGGAGATCCCAAGTGAAGTGTTTTCCCTGAATACTCTCAGATTAAACTGCTTTGAATTGCTGAGCTTTTAAGTAGCCAAGATCTCCCGGATTTTTTTTTCCTGAGGGTTTCTATCCCATATTTCAGCTTTCCCTCCTTTTGGGGAACAAGAAGCTCAAGGAGTTGGTGCCAGTGTCTCACCATCCAATTCCAGAGCTGGATGTGCTTATATTCCATTTTTTTCCCTTGGAATTCAACTGCAGGCATCTTGTCCTGTTTTTAGCTTTATATATAACAGAGTTTATATATTTATATATATTTATGTGTGTGTCAGGTTTTAACCTGACAAGCCCTGGAGTCAAACCCCCCAAAGATGCAAATATTGGTGCAATACAAATGAAGATATATATATATTATATATATATTTATATATATTTATGTGTGTGTCAGGTTTTAACCTGACAAGCCCTGGAGTCAAACCCCCCAAAGATGCAAATATTGGTGCAATACAAATGAAGATGCTTTGCAGCTCCCAGGTATCCCTCCCTTAGGAATGACAGGAGACATGCACTGCACAATATATGATTTTTAATGACTATTTTAGAGCCAGTCGATGCGCCAGGGGAGAAGGGAAGCTCTGAATTGTGTTTTGCTTCATTTATTTATCAGTAGCTGTGCCCACATCTCTCAGCAAAGGCTGCTTGGTGTATATAATATATACATTCACGATGCAAAACCCCCAGAGGGGCAGGTTTAGAGCATCCCCCCCCTCTTTCCACACAAAGGGGAAAATCTGCAGTTTGGAAACAACCCCCTGCCATAACAAAATGGTTTCATTGCAGGGCCAGAGCCAGCTTAGGGCAGAGCCAATTTGGGGCAAAGCCTGAGCTAAATTGACACATTCATTCCCAGACTCCTCTGACACTGATTACTGGGGCTCTCCTGACAGTGTTTGCAGGAGGGCTTAGCTATTCTCCTCTTCTATAAGAGACACTGTTCAAAGAGTTGGAACACAGCTGCCTCTTTGCAGGCTTTGCCCACTTCTCAAAGGCTGGCCCATCACGTGGCTGGGGGGCAATAGAAAACCCAAATTAATCTGCCTGGAAAGTGGGGAGCCTTGTTTGGCTCGGGCAGAAAGGGAAAGCACTTGGAAGGTGAAATCTGCTTAAGACCAAAGGGAAAACTCGGGGGGAGCCCTGTGAAAACGCTGGGCTGGGAGGGTTCCTGGGCATTTCACACAAAGGAAATGAGCCCTGGGGGATAAAAAGGTGCCTGGGGGGGAAAAAGGTTTCCCCATGAAGAGGCAGTGCAATGCTGGAAGTCTGAGCGAGCTGGGAGGTTCATATCAAACCCCTGTGCTGGCAAAAACTCTCCTCTCCCTCGCCTTTTCCTTCAGCTGTGCCATCAAATATTTCCTTCAGCCCGTCCAAGAGACAAGGGGAAAAGTATCCTGAATTCTGCAGGTGATATTTCAGTAAATTTCAGCTTTTGAATGATTATTTTGGTGAACTGGGTGAGCACAAGGTCGGAAAACACATCCCAGGGACCCCTTTCCCAGCGTGGAAAGGCACATTTGGGATGGGCTGCAGAGCATCACTGGGATGGGAAGCACAGCAATTATCCCTCTCTCCCTGCCCATCCTACACTCCAAGAAAAGGAGCAGAGACACACTGGAGCGGGATGGCCAAAGTGGGGGGAAAGAAAAACCCCAAGGAGAGAAGAAAACCCCAAAAGGAGAAGGTGAGGAGGGGGGTCTTGCAAAAAGGAACAGCATCTCCTGTAAAGACATGACCCAAAAGTGTCGTTCAGTGAAGACCAACAGCTTTTGGGTTCCCATTTTAATGAAATTCCAGGGGATGAAAAAATATTCCTTCTCTTTGTGCAAGAGTTGGGAGAGCAAAGAGCTGTCCCCACTCACTGCTGTGGTTTGGGGACTGAGCTTCTCTGAGCTCAAATACATGGAAGGGAAGAGAACCTTTTCTCCCTCTCCTTTCCCTTCTCTGTTGCTCAAATACATGGAAGGGAAGAGAACTTTTGTTTTCTCTCCTTTCCCTTCTCTGTTGCTCAAATACACAGAAAGGAAGGGAATTTTTTCTTCCTCTCCTTTCCCTTCTCTGAGCTCAAATACATGGAAGGGAACTTTTTCTCTCTCTCCTTTCCCTTCTCTGTTGCTCAAATACATGGAAGGGAAGGGAACTTTGTATTTCTCTCCTTTCCCTTCTCTGTTGCTCAAATACATGGAAGGGAAGGGAACTTTGTTTTTCTCTCCTTTCCCTTCTCTGTTGCTCAAATACATGGAAGGGAAGGGAACTTTTGCTTCCTCTCCTTTCCCTTCTCTGAGCTCAAATACATGGAAGGGAAGAGAACTTTTGCTTCTTCTTCTTTACCTTTTCTGTTGCTCAAATACATGGAAGGGAAGAGAATTTTTCTTCCTCTCCCTTACAGAGCTCTGCTAACTGAGGATTTCTGATCTGAAGGTGTAAAAAGCCACTAAGGCTAAATCATCACAGATTTTTATGTAAAATACATCAGAAATTTCCTGTCGGTGCAAGTTGTATCCTTTTGATTTGCCATCACTTGTTGTTCCTCAGCTTGTTGGAGAGAGAAACTTCCTTGAATGAACGAGCACCGATTTCTAACCCAGGCAGCCCTGGATGGAAAATCCATTGGTTTTTCCAACCTGAACCCCACTTGTCCTTCCTGTTCTTGGGAAATCAGGCTTAGAAGGGGTAATAACACATTGTAAAAGCTCATGGAGCTGTTTCTTGTTCTAAAATATGAATTCACTTCAGCTTGGAGGTCTGGGGTGTAAGTGGGGGAAGAGGAGGTGATGGGCCCATAACCCTGTGCTAAACCTGTTACAACAAGGCTGTGGCTCATCCTGCTGCTTCAAAAAGCCTCTGTTTTGCATATCTGGAATCAAGTGTACTACAGACATAAATAATAAGCGAAGAAAGTCACAAATATTCTCATTTTCCATCAAAACACTTGGCTTTTGTAGCAGAGCCGCTCCCAAAACGTGGGGTTTCCACATGCAAAGCTCAACACCTGAGAGTGTGAGGTTTGCTTTATTTTATTTTTTTATCATTTTCATGCTGGTTTCACAGGCAGGTCTGTGGTGAGAGGGCAAACAGCAGCACTTCTCAGATGAGTGGGGACCACAGATGGGTGTGCAAGTTCCCCCGGGGCTTTCCGTGCCCCAGTTTTGCAGCTCAGCAGAAACTGGTCCAATCTGTTTCTTCTCGAGTTGTGGGCAAGATGTTCAACCCAACCTTCCTGGAAATGACTCACAACCCCCAAGTTCTCACTGCTCCAGGCAAGGGAATTTGATTTGATTGTGCCTGGCCTAATGTGTGAACCCATGACATTAATTATCCATCATTTTGGGGGTGTCCTTTACCTGCATATTTTAAGGTGCTGGTTTTGAGGATTCCTAAAGCCCTGTGGATGTGGCTGCAATCAAAGCAACCTCCAATCTCCAGGTATAACCCATTTCCCCAACCTTTCCAATCTCCAGGTATAACCCATTTCCCCAACCTTTCCAATCTCCAAGTATAATCCATTTCCCCAACCTTTCCAATCTCCAGGTATAACCCATTTCCCCAACCTTTCCAATCTCCAGGTATAACCCATTTCCCCAACCTTAATCCAGCCCAATCTCCCTGTGTCTTGGGAGGGGAGACCACCCAGGGCCACCCCTGAAATTATTCATGGGGAAGGTGGTTGGAGTATTTAGGATGAGGTCAATGGGTCTGGCTTTTCCAAATTATTTCATTTTCCTTTTTTTCTTGCATCTTTTCTTCCTCCTTCCCATCTCCCAGTTGTGGAAATAAAATCCTCTTTGGCTTCAAACTGCAAACCCACCCCATATTCTCCTTTGCACAGGGCAAAAGGGGGAGTTGTTTTAATGGCTCTGCCCGGTCAGGTTCACTCAGGGAACCAAAATGCTTCTCAGCAGCAGTTTTATGTGGGCTTTGATTTGGTTTAAGTTGTTTTTAAATGTATCATCTTCACTTGGTTCCTGGTCTTTGCAGAGGCTGCAGCATTTTTGACCAGGGGCTCTGCCTTTCCTCACTAGAAATCTCTCCTATGGCATTAGGGCAACTTGACTGAATGTAAATTATCAGGCATTAAATGTAAGTAATGATCACAGGGAAAGAGCAAAAGAAATATTTTTGGAAGTAAATTCTCTTTTAGGAGGATTAAAAAAAAACCAAACCCAAAAACCTAACCGATTAAGATAAATGAATGATTAATTCAGATACTCCTTCCAAGCATGAAAGAGATTGCTGCTTTCTCCTGCACAGAAATTCATGAATAGGCAATTATTTACTGTGTGGAGTGCAGAGAAACTCCTGACCTCTCATTTCCTACCCAAGAGGAGAACCAGCCTGTGGGAGTGGTGAAAGGAAAGATGAATAAATGGCAGAATGGCAGAAGAAAGGCAATAATTGTATTATTTGGACTGTGATATGTTCCTGAGTTGCTCAGTCTCACTGCTGCTTCTCACAAGGAACGTTCTAAGAGCCTTTTCCACCCTCAACACTCAGCTTGGATCTGCCCCTGCAGCCACGTGGGGAAAGAAAACCCTTCCTGGGACACCTGATGGTCCTTGTGGGTCCCTTCCAGCTCAGGACATTCCATGAGCAGAGGGCAACTTCTCAGGATGTACTAAAATCCACATGGATTTTCTTTATTTTTTTCCCCAAAAAACCCTACCTTTAAATAAGAAGGTTTAAATGTTATTTAAAACCAGCTTAAAGCTTAAAAATAGCTTTAAATGTTCTTCTCATTAGTAAGTACTATTTAAAACCTGGTTAAATCTTGAAAATAGCTTTGAATGTTCTTCTCATTCATAAGTACATCTTTCTCTTCTTCTTCTGCAATTACAGTATTTTGCTTTTATTTTGCTGCAGAGCTCACCTGCTTTTTACTTATTTCAGCTGAATGGCCCTGGTGGAGCACTTGGCACCTCTTAAGCACAAAAATATCCTGTTAATTCTCTTTTTCCAGCCCTCACCTTCCCTCTGTCCCTCTCCCATCCACAGTTTTTGTCCCCATCCCCTGTCCCATCGCTTTGGGGCCAGGAACCCTTTGTCACTTCCCATGTTTGCACAGCCATGGCCAGTTTTGGGGTGGCCTCTCACACAAAATAAATTGTGAGAAATCTGTTTTCACATGGAGTTCATGCTCACACATCCCACTTTGGGGTAGGGACAGCTCTTGTCTTTCAGCAAGAAGGACCCTCCAAGCTTGGAGATGTTGGTCCCAAACCTGGGGTGTCCAGGGATTGCTCCCCAGGGACAGAATCCAGCGTGGGTGGTGCTGGCACGTGCAATTCCCCTCCCCAAATTTCCCTCAGGGGTCTGTGCTGGGACCAGTGTGAATTAATATCTTCAGTGATGGCACAGATGTGAAGGGATTGAAGCACATCTGCAGGGGACACCAAGCTGAGGGGGCAGGGGACACTCCTGGAGGGTGGAGTCATCAAGAGGGACCTGGGTGAGCTCCACAAGTGGCACAAGGGGATTTAATGAGGATTTAATGAGGTTTACACAAGACCAAGTGGTGGTGTTGTACCAGGCTGGGGAAAGTCCTGCCCCTGATCCAGGCTGGGATGGGCAGATGGAGCAGCCCTGGGAGAAGGACCTGGGGGTGCTGGTGGGGCAGAGGCTGGACATGGCCCAGCCCAGAAATCTCCTCTGNCTTGGAGCACCCTGGGCTGGTGGGAGGTGTCCCTGCCCATGGCAGGGGTGGGATGGGATGATCTTTAATGTCCCTTCCACCCAAACCATTCTGGGGTTCTAAAATTGAAGATCATGCCCATAAATCTTGCACATCACCTGCAGATGAAAAACATTAAGGTTTCAGATTTTAATTAAGAAATTATTTCCCGTAAATGTCTCTTCAGCAAATTCAAGTTTCACCAAGTTATTTGCATAGTATTTAAAGCTATTTCATAGAAATCAAATGAAAATGTGCTGGGTTAGGCCCCAGTGCAGCAATGTGCTTAGGCATGTCCTTCAACTCATCCATTAACACTTTTGAGTGTGAAATAAATCCCCTGAGGTATTTAAAGCTTGGGGGATTGTTGTGATTTCAAATCCTGGTCCTCCTCAATGGGAGGAAAAGAAATGTATTCCATCCATTAGATAAACCCACTCTCATTTTCTCCAAAAGGAATATGAGAGAGAGGATTGATCTTTATGATGTAGAGAGTTTTTTGGGGCTGGCAGTGCCAACAAAGAACTCGCCTTGCTGGACTTAAGTTTGGATATCCCAGAGATGCCCTCATATTTTCCCCTTCCTATTTTATTATTCAGCCCTGGTGATGAAAAAGGGGGAGGAGGTTTTTGCATGGTAATTGAAAATTAAACAAAATCCCCTGGCTTTAAAGCAAACTGCAGCCAACCTGGGGCTCTGGGTAACATCCCTTTGAAGAAGGGCTCTGTCAGCTCAGCTCTCATGCAAATCCACCCTGAAAGTTCGATGAGAGATGGGAAGACAACACTAAAATTTCAGGGCTTGCAGAGAAGGGTGGAGGATTGTTTTTTCTTACACAAAAACCACCTTGAACCCAATAACTGAGTTTCTCTTTTGGCCTCTACCTGAATCCTGAAGGAGCTCAGGCAGAAAACCGGATAAGCCACTAAATATGACTCAGCTCATTCATGCAAAGTGCCAAGAAATCTTTCTTTATTTAAAGAAACCTCTCTAACAATAGCCCTGCCTGCTTCAGCAGGCCAGCCTGCCTCTTGGGCAATGCTGGGCTGCAGAAAGGATTCCTTTTCAGGCAGGATTTCCCCTCTCGCCGCTGTTTGAACAGATGGTTTTTGTGGCAACACCTCTCTGCCTCTTTATATTATTATTGTTATTCTATTTGACCACTCAACTTGTTTGAACCACAGAGTGCTGGGTTTGGAAGTGTCATCTCAGTGTGACACCCCAGAGGGTCTAATATAAATCTGAGGGAATGAGACTCTCTCTGCCAGTGCCAGCACTGGAAATTCCAGGAGCAGATGTGAAACTCTGGGATGTTGGCCTGAGTGAAATGATCCCACTGTGTACACAGGTGGGGTTGGATTCCCTCGAATTTAAGGGGAGGAGGGGGAGAGGGACGGGAAGTGTAGGTAGGGAGGAAGCTGTTGGGGTGTGTTGGTGATGAGGGGGCTGGTTAAATATGAAGGGGATAAAAAGGGTTGTTTTCCCTTTTATATGTGTGCATATAAATAAGCACAAGGGGCTGTCAGAGCCCCAAACACCAAACTGAAGGATCCCTTAACCTTTTCTACAGCAGCCAAGTGTCCCCTTAGGAGGGACAATGTCCATTTTGGGGGGTCTTCCCATAGAAAAGGGGAATTGTGGAGGTTCTTCTTTTGACCTCAGTCCCATTCAGCTCTGCTCCTCCTCTTCCCCACCTTGTGCTGGACTCGATGCTTCAGCTCAGCTCTTTGGGACTGCTGTCCAAGGCTGAGCTCTGCAGCATCCCCCATCCCTACCTGCTCCAGGCCATCATGCCTGGAGGTTGTGTAGCCACCAGGGACCAGCAGGACGGGCCTTTCAGGCACTGCCAGGTGTTTGGGAGGAGCTTGGCTTTGCCTTCTTGCCCCTTGAGTCACCCTCTGCAGGTTTTGGAAGGTCACCAAGCCATTCGGAGCGCCCTGTGGCTCTTGAGTGAAGGTGGGGAAGGTTGGGAAGGTAACTCTGATCCATGGATTGCTCATTTTTTGGTAAAAGAAGTTATTCATGTCCTCTATATGAGAAGGAGAGGTGGGTTAAATGGCCCAGGTTCAACGTGGGGATGACTGGAATAAATCTGGGAGGTTGGAGGAAGAAGCAGGAGCGGATACGACACGGAAATCCTGCTCCAGTTGGGAGCCAAATGGCCACTGGTTGTAGCAGCTCTGGGTTTGTGTTGTCTGGATTTAAACCATCATGAATTTGGAGGAAAACACACCTTTCCATCCCCAAACCCCTCGTTTTACATCAAATTTAACTCTTTGGGGGTTTTTCATCACCCGCTTCTCCTGACTAGAGCTCTCCTAAATCTGAAAACTGCCTGATGGAAACTCATGGCAATTAACAAAGAAGATGATTTCACTCGAAAACTGTGTCTCCAGGGCTCGAAATTGTGCAAACAGCGGTGGATGGAACACAGAAAACAGAAATGAATTCCCAGCAGCACCTCTTTTTACAACATCATTGTGGGGCTTTGTTGACTTTAGACCGGCTTTTTTTTTTGTTTCTTTTTCCAGTGGATGCCGTGGAATTCGAGATGACTTGAAACACTCAAACGAGCACATTTAAATGTGTGTGTTTTTGGGGCGGGGAGGGGGATTCGCCCTCTAAATCCTGAGTGCTGGAATTAGCTCCAACAAAGCCCGAGTGTGTTGACTTTCAAATGCGTTCAGTTGATGGAGCCGGAATTTGTTGGCCGGGCTTCGAGAGTTATCTCTTGATTCCACCCCCTCTGGAGAGCAGCTTTGCCAGTTATCTTGGAATAATGACAAAGTCTGAACATGGAATTTTGGCTACAGAGTGGTGGGGCCTTGGGGGTCCTTTTGCCAGTGTCATTTGGTGAGTCCTGGATTGTTCTTGCTTTGCAAATGCCCTCAGTCCTAAATCCTTCTCTCAAAGGGGCTGGCACAGGGACACTTTGGCAAATCCTGCCCCAGAAAATTAAGATATTAACCAGGGTGTGTCAGGCCAGTGTAAGCAAAGCAACAAAGCCATTTCCTCCTCCCCTTCTGCAGAAGGATGGCATGGGGATGGGTGGCTGGGAATGTCACTTGGAGCTGAAAGGTGAAAGTTCTTCTGTAGGAACCAAAACAAAACTGAATGTTACAGAGTGCTGTTGAAAGTCCCTTTAGACTGTGTCCATCAGTCAGATTCATGGTTTAAATGGCCACAGGCTGAAACAAACTTGGTTGGTGGAAGGGAATAAACCTTTGTAACCACCTGGCCAAGGCTCTCCATCACCTGTTGGAGTTATTTTGGCAGGATCATATCAGCCCTGCTATGATGGATAGTGTAAACACCACCACTGCAGCTGGATCCTGGGGAGGGGGAAGAGCTGAGATTGTGGGAAGGACCCAGTTGGTCCTTTAAGTCAGTGGGAGGACAACCCAGGGCTTCTCAGGAGGCTTCTCAGGAGGCTTCTCCATCACCCTGATGCTTCAGACTGTGTGAGGAAGACAATTCTGCAAAGATTTGTCCGGCAGAATTGCCAGAATTCCTCCAGCCCCTGGCACTTGCTGGGGGCAAACCAAAATCCCAGCTGCACTTCCCCCTTCAATCCTGAGAATAAAACCTGCAATGTGTGTCTAGTTTTGTCTTTATGGGTACAAGGTGTGATCTGTTCATTGATTTATTTATTTATCTGAGTCTAATCCATTGTCTGTCACACCAAAACACCACCATCCCCAGCAGTTTGGAGCACACAAGAGGGTCCAGGATGGATCCCAGGGCTTTGGGGGCAGAATTCCCTTCCTGCACCAGAAAAAAAAGGAGCATATAATGCAAACATTGTGTGCCTGACATATTTTTATAACAGAGCCCTAAGAAAATACTTGCTACCTGAAATATTTCTGTAAGTCACTGAAGCAAGCAGTCCAACATGTGGGTTACATTACATTCAGGGCTGATCTTAGTTTGGTAACACACACTAAACAGCAGTATGTAGGAGGCTCAGGTTTAATAAAACTAAAACTTTCGCTGCTGCATGCAGCCAATAAAGATTTAAGCATGCTGGGCATGATCAGCATACTAATTGCTGCATTAATAAATCCTGAAGCCTGGCTTGTTTTGAAAGGCAAATAAAAATATGGTAGAAAGCTGGAGGAGCCTTTGCTTAGAGAAGTTTGTGTGTGTGAGTGAGTGTGGAATAGCAGTGATAACTCTGATCAGACTGGGGTTTCTCCCTCTATTCTGTGCTCCCAGCATTTCACAGCTGAGGTTGAGTTGCTTTCCCTGCTGTTTTCCTGACAAAACATCCCCAAACCCACCCTGTTTATGTCGTTTGTCTCTCATTGTCACTGAATTAATCACGGTGTGCCAAAGAAGGGATGCCAAAGAATAAGGATGGGCAGAGTTCTCTCTTCCATGCCAACCCTTCAGGCCACAACCATGGGCAAAAGGGGATGTGAAGGCCATGAAAAGATTATCCCAGGCTTCTGTTTCATGAAGTGCAGCATTTCCTGGGAGGGCAGAGATGCCCTGAGGTCCCTGAGACACGACCACAAGCGGGTCTGGACTGCTGTGAAGGCCCAGGGACTCATCCAGCCATCAGCAAGAAGTTCTCCCCTCTCTTTTCTCCTCCCCAGCTCCTCACCAGAGAGAAAAGTGCTGCCCACACCGTGTAGAAACGGGCTGGCTCTCCTTGGGAAGGGGGAAAAATTAGCCCTGAGAGTTTGCAGAAGTGGAAAGCCCTGGGTGCGTTTCCAGACCCGCTGAGGGAAGAAAGATGGTTTTACTGCAAACCTCAAAAACATAAATAAGTGTTTTATTTTCACAGGGTTTGGCAGAAAGTGCCCTCCGCCGTTCTTTACCCCTGAAATAAAAATTGTTTATTAAAAAGCTGGGATTTTTTTTCCTTTCTTTAATGAAGGGCAAGATTAATGAGCCGTGCTGGGGCAGCAAAGCTCCCTGCCAGCTCATGCATTAGTCAGCTATTAACATACTTCTTGGGTAATTTGAAGGCTTTTTTTTCATAGGGCAGTGGAAATCACAAAAGGCTCGTTGAGCTCCACGGGGTCCTCGCTCCCAGTTTGGTTTGCCCTGCTGGCTGTGGCTCTTCTGGTGCATCCTGGCATTTTTCTCGGTGGCATCACGACGTTTGGTGGGCAAAAGCAGCAAAAGTTCCAGGGTGAAAAGGGTTTCCTTTGGTAGACACCTCTTTTTTGGCACAACAGGCACCCTCAGTGTCTCCCTCTCTCCTTTTCCTACTACCCAGACTTTCAGAAATGGGATCTGGAGGCAGAGAAGATGAAATAAAAAAGAGGGATTGCATCTTTTCCCCCATAAACTCCAGTCTGCCCAGTCTGGCACGGGTAGAAAATGGGTGTTAGAGCTGAGTGTTTCCAACAAGGAGATTATCCAAGCATTGTACACGATATTCCCACGGGGAGAAAGGGATGAGCAAAATGTTCTTGGCTGTTGCTGTGCCCAAAGGAAACCCCAGGCTGGAGGAGCTGTGGTTTCTACTGAAAATCGGGGGTGAAACGTGAATAAATAATAAAGTACCTCTTGAGGCAGCTCTTTGGGCAGTGGTTCCTCAGTCTCCCACCAGAGGAGCACGAAACAAGGCAGTGGGGTTTGATATTCAAGGACCTGGACCCAGGTTTCAGATACCAGGCAGTTTTCAGGTCTGCAGCAGATCCTGTGGGACTTATGGATCAAACTAATCCTTCTCTGCCTCAACTTTCCCTTTGTAAAGTGAGGACAAGAGGAACTCTTGGGTTTTTCCAGCCTCTTTTGTCTGCTTTGGTGGTTCCCCTTGAAAGAGGATGAACATCTCGTGCCCATCTCTACTGTGGCCAACAGTGCTTGGTCTCAGCTCGTTCTGGTGGGTCTTATTCNGGGTTTTTCCAGCCTCTTTTGTCTACTTTGGTGGTTTCCCTTGAAAGAGGATGAACATCTTGTGCCCATCCCTACTGTGGCTCTTATTCCAAAAGAATCATGGAATCTCCTGAGCTGGAAGGGCTCCACAAGGGTCATCCAGCTCCAACTCCCTGGCCCTGGACTGGACAATCCTTCATTTTGGGTTGCAAACCTACCAAGCCCCAGGTTGACAGTGTCTTGGGTCCTGAGTCAATGGCAGAGGTTCTCGGGGTCCTCCTCTCTGTCACTTTGTGCACCCCAAAGTGCCTTTTTTCCTGTGGATTGTCTCCTCCTCAAACAGCTGATCTGCTTTGGAGCTGTTTGGAATCAGGCAGGGATTCGTGGGCCTCCAACTCAGAGCTCAAAGGCAAACCAAACAGACATCCCAGAGTCAAAATGCAGCTCCCCAAGGTCCATTTCCCTCCTTTCTTCTGCCTGAGGGTCCCACAAAATGCCCCTGAGGACACCACAGCAAAGAATAAATGGGATTTATTGAAGAAATAACAGAACTGCTTCAATTCAGCCTCCTGAGGATCATCTCTCCTCCCAAAATCCCTGCCTGGTGACACCTTCCTTTGTCACTTACCCAGGTTTTGCTGCTCTGTGGGGAAATGCTCCTTTCTCTGTTGGGAATCTCAAAGACCTAAAGCAACATGGAATATTCCCATAAGGAATGTGGGATATGTGGCATTTCTGCCCTGCCTGCAGAGCAGCTGCTGGGGATCCTTTAAAGCCCCAAATCTGCAGATCCCAGGGCAGAAATGACCTCACTGTCACAAACCTTTCCTTTCTGATGCTTTCAGAGAGCAAATTAAATGAATCTGACTCGTTGATGTTGCTTCCCACCCTGGTTCTCCATCCCTGCTCCTGTTGCCACCACTGAACCCCAATTTTGGGCTCAGGTCGGCAAATTTTTGGCAAGCACAGGCTGAGGTTTCAACAAGGACGAGTGAAACCATTACCTGGGGTGGAAACTGCACCAAAACAAGGTGATAAGTGAGTTTCTGCTTTTCAAGTTTCGCTTTCATTTGAGTTTCAAACTCAAAACTGAAGGTGACAAGAAGGTTCAGAAGCCACTCCTGCATTTGCAACACAAGCACTGGGTCACCTTCAGCCCAAATGATGAGTAAAACAATAAATTAATTCAGTTTATTCAGACCTCAAGGCACTGTAGGCAAGCTGGAAATCTTTTTGCTCAGTGAGATTTACTGGAAATACCATGAAAACCCTCTCATTTATTGTACCTGTTTTCTCGCTCCTGATCTTACTCAAACCCAGGAACCCAAAATGGTCGGGCTGAAACAGCAGATAACATTTTTAAAGCCTGCTAAGCTCAAGGGTTTTTTATTGTTTGGCATGGGTTGCTGGGTTCATTTTGATTTTATTAGAGCTGGTTACGAGGAAAGGGAAAAAATAAAGAGAGGGGAGCACAGAAATTGCTCCAGAGCAAAAGTGCCATCACGGCTCACATGGCTTGGGGGAAGATTCCAAAATACAAACCCACCTGGTCATACTTGGAGTCTGACAGAAGTTAAACACAATTACCAGGGGAGTTTTAACTCCTTGCCAGCTTCATGTGTAATTAGCAACAATAATAAGTGCTGATTGGTTAGAAAATGGCACTGATTTAAAACAAAAAGACTGTGCTCTATGAAAGCAAAATCCTGCCAGTAACTTCCTTTAAATAAATTCTTTTAAAATATCAGTGGTAATATGATGCTCACCAAATAGAATACAGAATAGAAACATTACACTGTTATATTTTTGCTGTTCCATAAATAAGACATCTCAAAGATATTCACCATAAACCTGTAGTTACTGACTGGATATAACCAACTTCTTTTGGGCTATTTGATGCTGCAGCTCCTCCCATACTTAGCTGGGTGCTCTGTCTCCCAAAATAATACCCTCTTAAGGTATGAAAAGTAGGAATTAAAAAAAATGCATATGATATAGAAAAAGAAACATATAAGAAACATGCCTTTCTTATAACGCAGTAGTAATGAGTAAATAAGAAGTGATGAGGACTTTTGAAAGGAAATATGCCTTTAAAATAACTCAAACCGGTGTTTTTACACATCTAACCCTGTTGCTCTGGGCTGCACAAAGCAAGAAACTCTAAATAATTACCAGGGAGAAAAGCAGCATTAATAACCCATCAGGCTGGATCCAAGACACTGAATCTGTGCAAACAGGGAGTCTCTGGAGCTGATGTGCTCTTTTCCCAGGGAGAAAGATGAATTACGTGGCTCAGCCCCCTTGGCAAGAAAACCTCCAGCCCCCACATGTCAGCAGAAGGATCCTCATCACCACTCATGTAAAATCTAATCCCTGCCTCTCATGAGAGTCTCCAAAACAAGGAGGATTCTCTGAACCACAGCCAATTTCTTGGTCATTCAGTGTTCTCTCTGTGTGTGCATTGTGCCTCACCATATAAACACACATTTTTAATGCAGTTTTGTGATGGGAGAGGGGGTGGAAATCAGTGGAAAGCCCTTTGGAGGGGCTGATACTTGAAGCTCTGAGTTTCATTCATAACAATATGGCAAGAGCAGCAGCCTGTCCTGGGGGAATTCCTCGCAGATGAACATTTCCCCCAGTCCTCTTTCACAACGTGTGAGTGAAATGCAGCCCAAAATACCTCGATGGGGCTGCTTTAAAGAAGCCTTTGTCCCAAATCCCTGCCTGTTTCTTCGGTGGTGAGTCCTAGCAGAAGTGCAACGTGAATCTCCAGCGAGCTGGACAAATGTGGCTTGGCATAAGCGGCTGCAGGTCTGCAGACGTGTGCCATGATGGGAGGTGAGTGCTGCCTGAGCTGCTGCTCTGCTCAAAAGGCACCTGTTGAAATAAAATACACTGAAAGAGCCAAAAAAAAGGCTGGGCTGCTGGGGAGATCCTTGGGAGCAACAAGGAGGGAAGACCACATACGTGTCAGAGTATGTGAGTGTGTTTAGCACGGGAAAATAGGAATTGTTCTCCTTCCAGGCTGTCTCAGGGGCAAATTGGGACCCCACCAGGAGCTGGGGATGGGCAAGGACAGGGACCAAAGGCAGGTATTGGACAAGGACCAAAGGCAGGCATTGATCTTCTTCTGGATGAAGGGACAGAGCCTCAGGTTGCACCAGGGCAGGGCCAGGGGGGACAGCAGGAGGAATTTGTGCCTGCAAAGGGTGGTCAGGCCTTGGCAGGGGCTGCCCAGGGAGGGTTGGAGTGCCCAGCCCTGGAGGTGCCCAAGGCAGGACTGGCCGTGGCACTCAGTGACGAGGTGGGCATCGGGCACAGGGTGGGCTCCATGACCTTGGAGCTCTTTTCCAGCCTCAGGGAGTCTGTGACAGGATCTGAGTGATCCAAATGCTTCTGGATAACTGTGGGTAGTGTGCACTACAGGCAGTGTTTTCATGCCTTGCTCTAGTCCCAAGTTATTTGAACAGGCAAGCAAGACTTTTTGGGAGGTGTTTGGCAACCGATGGAAACCTCAGCGTGGTCATTTTGGCATCTCCTCTTGCACTCATGCCTGGAAAACTTGGAGAGACTGTGACAAACAGCTGCACGTGGATGCATTTAAATAGTAGGGGTAAATGTTTTTATTCTTCTTTGCATTTTAGGTGGAGGGTGGATTTCTGAGGGTGACACAGAAGATTCTGCCAGCGTGACCTTCGTGGCTGTGCCATCACTTTGGAGTCTGGGTTTGCACCAGAGAAACCTTCTCTTCTCCCCCACTGGCTGTGCATTAACACTGGGTGCTTCAAACCCTCCCAAAGGCTCAGGAAAACAGATTGAGCTGGAATCAGGCAGGTGCCACTCATGAAAAGGGAGAAGAGAAGGGAACACCAAGCTCTGAATGCAAGTTTTTTATTTCTTAGTGTGAATGTTGCTCTTGGTGTAAGAGTGAGCCTGAACAAGCACACACAGCCCGTGGATCTTGCTCAGCAGGGCAGGGAGCAGAGGCAAAAAACATTCCCTCGAGGGGGATTTGTGGGCTGTATTTTTTGTGCACGGTCAGAAATTTAAGGTTTCCATGCCATTAGATCTCCCTTTATCAGTATCTTAACTGCTGTGATTATTATCTTAAAGGCTGCTGCTGATGATGATGATAATAACAATAATAATAATAATGATGATGATGATGATAATAATAATAATGGTAGTAGCAGTAATCATAATAATAATAATATCTTAATTGCTAAAACCAGAGAACCACCCAGAAGAGCCAAGTCTTGACAGCACTTTGGTATCACCAAAATTTTACAATTTTATTATGGAAAAAGCTGTTAAGAGCTGGTGGTCAGGGATGTAATTTATAATGAAGGGAAGGTTTGGGAAGGGAAGGTTTGGGAAGGGAAG
>WBMV01004278.1:152582-181118 GCA_013396655.1 Campylorhamphus procurvoides | reverse complement strand
GAAGGGAAGGGAAGGGAAGGGAATTTCTTTATCCTGGCTATCAGAATTCAAACATCATAAAGAGAAGTCTGATTTCCCAAACTTATGACTGTGGGAGTTTTGTGTGACATGTGAACTAAACTTCACCTGCACCAGAGGGGGAAATTTTCTGAATGCTGCTGCATTTTTCTTCAAGGAAAAGGAGAATTAAACAGACTCCAAACTGTATTGCAACTGCTTCAGTAGCCAACAAGTCAGATCTTGCAAATAGGAAACAATTACTTGCCTGGGTAATTATTGTTTTGGTTTGAATGTCTCTTAGCTAATATTTACTTTTCAACCAGGAGATTTGGATGCTTGCAAGAGGACAAGAGAAATTTGCTGTGCGCTCCTACACTTAGAACTATCTGCTGCATTTTTATGGCTCTTAATGCAGTCATGAAGCTGAATTTATTTCGTGCATTAAGATTGGGTTTGCATCTCTATCTTACAGTGGGGGGTTTTCCACATGAAAAATGCAGCATTTTTAGCATTTAGGCCAGGTTGGACGGGGCTTGGAGCACCCTGGGCTGGTGGAAGGTGTCCCTGCCCATGGCAGGGGTGGGAATGGATGGGATTTAATGTCCCTCCCAACCCAACCCATCCTATCATTCCGTGATTCCAACCCTTTTGAGTCTGGCTGGAAAATGTCCAGGCACCATCAAACCTTCTGCAGGAACTTTCTGGAGTGAATCCAGTGAGATGTTACAGCTTGAGAGGAGTTTTGAGGAGATTTATCCGTTGGGTTTCAAGCCCTGCACGAGAGGAAAAAGATGCACCTTCAGAAAATACCTGGGAATGACAAAGAAATACATTTATCCCCAAAATCCAAATTCTCTCTGCAATAAGAGAGGGCCCAAAGAGGGTGAGACAAAGCAGTGGGTCAGGTTTTTGCAAGAGCAGGCAACTTTTGATATTAACTGGGAAGTTTTGAAGCACAAAATGATGCCTGATTCATACAGGTGAGGACAGAAGAGGCAAATAAGTTGCTGTAAAGACTGGAAATATATAACTTTATTATGAATTACCAGAGGTCTAAGAGTGTCACTTATTAGTAAGAATGAACAGTTCCAAAGCAGGATTATGAAGTCCTAATGCACATCTAGCCATGGATCAGACCTTTTCCAATAGTAAAAAAGCCATGGGATCATTATTTGTGTTTTATATACATTAATTATTATTTCTTAAAACACCACAGAACAAACATGGCATTTAATCCATCATAGAAAGCCCTGTACCTAATCTTGGTGTGGCTGTGCAAACATTCAAAAAAACAGAGAAAACAGTAATTCTACCAAAAGCCAAACAGGAAATTGGAGGTTGCTGCTGATGAAACTGATATCCAGCTGGTAACCTGAGCAATGAAGTCACTAAACCTTTCCTGTGCCATAAATTGGATTTCCTGGGACATATTTCATGTTTTTCTTAGATTCCTCGGATAGCACAGCCCAGGTATTTTTAGCTGAGAGGCATCACCAAAATAAAAAGCAGAATATGGGAGCAGGAAACTCCTGTTCTAACACTTACAAGGGGCTTGTTGTGGTGATGGCATCCCAGTGCTCACAGGGGGAGGGGGTTTGGGCACCCCCTTCACAACCAGTGCTCCCATTGCTGTACTGGGAGCTCTCTGGTTGTTCAGGCTCTTCCATGAGAAAGCAGCAAAGAGCCCTTCTGGAGGGCAGAGAGGAGGGACAAGGGGAGAGCAGAGGCCACAGGAGGTGAAATGTAACCCCAAGCCTCGCCTCAAAACTGAGAGAGAAGAAGATTGAGGTGTTTTGTGAGCTGCTGGTAACCCTTGGGGCTGTCGGAGCCATGGCTTTGAGTGAGGAGCATTTCTTTATTTATTATCATGTGCTAAAATGCAGCGCTTTCTGAGAGATCATCCCATCAGTCAATGCAGCTGTGAAGTGTTGGTGGCTTTAATGAACTTATTCACAGTGTCTGGCCCAAATCCCAGAGTCACTGAGGGGCTGGAAAAGCCTTCCAAGACCACTGGGTCCACCCTGTGCCCGATGCCCACCTTGTCACTGAGTGCCATGGCCAGTCCTGCCTTGGGCACCTCCAGGGCTGGGCACTCCAACCCTCCCTGGGCAGCCCCTGCCAAGGCCTGACCACCCTTTGCAGGCACAAATTCCTCCTGCTGTCCAATCTTCATAACCATTCCTGGACCCCCTGTGGATTTTGTTTCAGTGATCAGATATTGTTTGGCTTATAAATGATGTGTTTAATCCCTTCAATCTAATTTGGAAATTTTGTTCTCCTGCACCTCTGAGAGCCAGAGTGGGGATCCAGATGGTGGGCTGGGAATTTCCAAATTGACTGCAGTGACATGAGACTGGGAATTACACCTGGCACAGGGGATGCTCACTGGGGGAGGCAAATTAGAGAGCAGCAGGAGGAGGGAGAAGGATGAGAGTTAATTACAACAGGAGAGCATCAGGCAGCAGTGTGGGGGGTTTGTATCCCAAAGGCAGTGAGGGATGTCTGCAATGGAATCAGCAACATACAGTAATTTTATAACAGAAGTTATGTGTATGATATATAATAGAGTGTGTGTATAATTAATATTAATTAATCAACCTCAGTGCATTGGAGGTGAGAGTCCCCTGGATGTGGAGGTGTCCCTCTTGTTCCTGTAGCAGATGAACCTGTTAGAGGACAGGGCAGTGGTAAAGAAAAAGTCACAGAATCACGGGATGGTTTGGGTTGGAAGGCCCTGGCACAGGTTGGGCAGAGAAGCTGTGGCTGCCCCTGGATCTCTGGAAGTGTCCAAGACCAGGTTGGATGGGGTTTGGAGCACCCTGGGCTGGTGGAAGGTGTCCCTGCCCATGGCAGGTGGCACTGGATCATCTCTAAGGATGATCTCTGGGATGATCTCCCAGACAACTGGTTCAAGGGAGCGGGAAGGTTCCTTAAGGAAATTGGATTATAAGCCAAGGGAATAGAAAATGGCAAAGAGAAGTCCAAGATGACTAAACTGTGAGTTCTTTTCACAGGTCTGAAGCACAAGGAGAGAGTGTACAGAAGGTAGAAACTAAATCAGGTACTTCAGGTGACCATGTAGTGATGAGGCCAAAGAGTCCAAGGCATAAAATGAAGGCAGTTTTTGTGGGACATCAGGAATATTGGGGGCAGAAAACACAGACAAAGAAGGATCCCTTGGTTCCCTGTCCTGAGGCAAACACCCACTCTGAAGGAGCACGTGGAGTATTGATTTGCTGCACCAACCTTCAGACATTAAATTACACCCCAATTTATTTCAAACCATCTTGCCAAAACCTCACAGTTATTGCTGTGCCGCAGGAAGAGGGCAGAAGAGGATCAAACATGCAGCCTCTGCCCCAGGGCCCTGTCACAGAACATCCTACAAAAGGGTTTCAGGTTGTTGAGAGCAGAGTGGAGACGGTCCTGGATTCCCCTTCCAACCCCAAACTGACAGGTGGGAATCACCAAGGGGGAGTTTCTACGTGAGCAGCGAAAGGAAGAGCATGGAATTCAATGAGGAAGCTTTTGGCAGAAGACATTGAGAAGACCATTGGTGTTCTGGAAGAGTGGAAAAGGAGGAAATAAAGGTGTTTGGGGCAGTGTCCCTGGGCAGCAGCACTCAGGGGTCATTAATGGCAGGAGAGGCTCTGGTGAACATGGGTTTGTCCCAGTCTGTCCTGGGATCTGCTACTGGTGAGTGTTTTCATCACTGGTTTGAATAAGTAACCGGCTAATCATGTTTGGAGATGACTCCAGTTTGGAAAGGGCTGTAAAGAGTGAAAGAATTATTTTGAAATCTCCAGTATGGCTAAAGAACTGAGAAATAACAGTTTAAAATCATTGNCCTTGCTGTGCTGGCCCCAGGGCTGGAGGCAGCTCTGCAGCTCTCAGGGGTCTTACCTTGGGGGCCAGAGGGGCACAATCCTCCCTGCCCTTGTTGCCCACACAGTTTTGGATGCAGCTGATTTATTTATGTATTATAAAAAGAATATTTATATAAATACAATATTTTCTTACATTCAATTTTCCTTAGGAACCAGGGCAAAGTAGGGAATGGCACAGACACAGGACAGGGAACAAGCTGGGAGTTGGGAGCTCTGCAAGAAGACACCTCATTGTTACAGGAGGTGTTTAGAAGAGCCACAGTCCACTCTGCAAGGGGTGAATGACATCCAGCACTCAATTAGGGGAAATTCTGAACAAGAAAAAAAAATACCAATAACCAGAGATACAGAAAGAAGGGTCTGTGAAGGAAAATTGAATGAATGGGAGAAAAAAGGTTGGAAATAATATCTAGGGAAAAAAATAGAAAAAAACATAATAATCAGCTAAATATTTCAGAGCTTTAAAGTCCTTTATGCCAGGGAGTGGGGGATTATTTTCAATTAGGCTTTTAAAAAACCTGTAGAGTTAAATTAGACTTATCAGAGAGCTTTAAAAAGTCTGAGATGAAGGTTTTGATTCACCTCCTTTGGAGGCTCCTCGAAAGAGACTGTGTTAATGAACTATATGCCTTTCACAAGATGAGATCTTACCCCTGTTTTCTTCCACGGTGAGGTCACCAGGACCCAAAATCTGCACCAAAACCGGGTCTAACCTGGCCATCAAACCACACCTGAGCTGGGCTTTGGTCTGGGCACACAGAGGGGTGAAGATGCTCCTCTCTGTCCTGCCCTGGGCTCAGGATCAGCCTGGTCCACACTGTCCTCTCCACTGTTTGGGGCTGGCTGAGCAGGAGCAAAAAGTGCTTTAAAGGGCAGCACGTCACTCATTTGTGTCCTTGTGGAGGTTGAGGTTCTTAACCCAGCCTGTTGTTCCTTTCAAGGGGTCACTCCCCTCCTTTATCAGCCGGGCTGAAAAAGGAGCAAGAGGTCGAGGTCAGCACAGAAACCTTTTGTGCTCTCCTTGAGCAGGCAAAGCCCTTCTCAGGGCACAGGTTGGTGAAGGCTCTGCCCTGGTGACAAACAGAGCCTTCGAGGGGCATTGGGTGGGGATGGACAGTGATGTCCTAATCAGGTGCGTGGGCTCCTCAAGAGGCAGGGACTTCATCCATGATATGTGATATCTGTAGGGAATGACACAAGGGGACATTGGAGGGGACATTGTTCAGCAGCTTCTGGGAAGGGTCTGGACCTGCTCAGGTCTGGGGCCTTTGCAGCCCCTCTGGCCATTTCCAGAAGGGATTTAAAGGCATGAAAAACTTTATGCACCAAAAAAATTCATGTGGGGAGAAACTGGGTATTTTCCAGTCTCTACGTGGACTTGTTCTTCACCTTTGGGTGATCCTGTTCATCACAAGAACTTCAGCACAAGGAAAGAGGGAGGAACCTCCACAATCCCCTCAACAAATTCTGCTTCACCAAGCGAATCTTCAGCACAGACTGCAAGACAATCCAACCAAAATAGTAATTAAAAAGAAATACATCTGCTTATGAGGTTATTCATATTTATGAGCAATGTGTGCCCAACCAAAGCCTCAAAAAACAAAGGAAAAATAGAATTGTAGCAGTGGGTTTGGGTGGCATCCACCCCTTTGCCACCTGCCCAACACACTGAAGTGGCACTCAGGACTCTCCCAAAGGTTTTGCATTCAAGGCTCAGTCCCAAAAATGCTGGTTTGTGTCACGAGGCACCGAGGAGGTGGGAGAGGTAAATAAATGTCCTGTCTCTCAGTGAGTGCCAACAGCAACCTGATTGCAACAAAGCCTCAGTTGTTGAATTATTTATGAATGCCAACCTTATTCCTTTGGCTCCTGGAGTCCTGGGATCTCCTCTGTTGTGTGTTCAGTTTTTTAATTCCTTTTTAAAATCTTTCTTCCTTTTCTTTGCTCTCTTTTACAGGAAGTTTTCTCCATTATAAAGTATCAGAGGATGAGGCAGTTTTGAGTGTTCATCTAAATTTATATTTTAGGAACTGTCAGTATTCTGGTCATCGAACTCCAGAGCTTCAACTCCACATTTTGGGCATCCTCTGCTGGTGCAGAAAGAGTGTCTGGGAGGTTTTTGCAGTTCATCCTTGCCCACAAGTGAAGATTTCCTACATTATGACTGCAAACTCAGGTCTTAGAACATCAGGAGGCATCTCCAAGGAGTTTATCATCAAATATCTTGCTGCTATTTCTGTGCTTCCAGCCCTTTTCCCTTTGTGTTTGACTAAATGTGATTTTATGGGACCTTCCCCAGGTCCTGATGGAGAGCCCCTCCAGCCCTTTGCTGGGCAGGATTTTGGATCCCCTTGGACTTTGGATCCTCTTGGACTTCCCCTGTTCAAAAAATCAAGCCTGACTTTGTGCTCCAAGACTCATATTTGTTTATTAAAATGCCGCCCTCGAGTCAATATTCTGCAAGCACAGAAACCCAGCCAGGATTTTCCTCTCACCTATTGGCATGAAGTTCAATAAGGTGATGCTGACAACGGATTTATTGCAAAGTTTAACGCTATATCAGCATCTCTCCTTTAGGTCAAATCCTGATTTTAGGGCAATGAAAGGACAACATTCACCACTGGACAAGAATATTTCACCCTTTTGGCCCCCTGTGCCCATTTCTTGAGCCTCAGCAGAGTTTCAACAGGCACTTTCCTTCCCATTCCACCTGGTTTTCTGCCTCTATTTGCTTTTCCATTCAGCCATATCTGACTTTTCCCAAAATTGTGGGGTTTCTGGGCGTTGTGGAAGTCCTGGCCACCCCTTCAGTGGAGTGACAACCAAACCCAGCCCTGATATTTGGCTCTGTTTGGTTAAGATGAATGGCATCTTAAAAAGTTCCATCATGTACAGTAATCATGATAATCATGTGGACAGCCCCTTCCTTAGTTTCTTCAGTCATGACTTTTGCCCTTTTTTCTTGATTGATAAGTGACAGCTTTGCATTCTGGCCCTTGAAATATATATTTACAGTAGTCTAAGAAATTTGTCCTTAATCAAAGGAGGCTTGACTCGCCAGCACATCTTTAGAATATTATTGAGTAACTCATTAAAATGTTAATAGCTTCTGTCAGGATTTATTGATCCTGATGTCAGCTTTTCTCAGAATAAGAAATAAAGCTGATTTTCATCTTATCTCCAGTCGGTGCTGAGTGATCAGGACTTAAATAGAATAATGAGAAGTGCTTGAGCAGAATAATCAGCATCTATCTAGTGCTTGTGCCAGGGCTGAATACAGACAGAGCCCTCCAGACAGATGTATTTGATGTGTGAAATAGTGGGTAATACCAGGAAAATGAAGAATGCACTTCATCTGGATGATTTTGACCAATAATTTCTTCTGCTGAAGCAAATGGAGGGGATACAATCGCATCAAATATTTTCTCTGGGATGAAAATAGATTTTTTTAAGCAGTTTAGTAAAATAAAAACGTGAGCGCCCTTGTTGTCTGATACATCTTTGGTTATACAAGTCAAACAACCACAAAATTCTGAATTTGTAGAAGACAAATGCTTGACACAGGGTATTTTCTGCCATTGTCAACATTGTTTGGGTTGTTTGTGGAACTGAACAAAAGAGTGACAGGGCCACTGAAGGAGAGGGAGGGGAAAGGTATTTGCTCCTCAAAGGGAACTCCTAATCTCAGCCTCTTTCCCACCAGGAGCAATGTTGTCCAACAAGGGTAAAACAGCAAATCCCGTGCTGCCCCCAGCACAGGCACGGCTGTCAAGTGTCAAGAGGAATGAAAGGAAGAAGAGAGAAGGATCTGCCTTTGATATCTTGCTTTAAAATTATGAAGTCGACCTTAGGCAGGACACTCCTTTGGGGAACATCAGCAGGATCAGGATTTTTTGGTGGGCACAACATCGTGAGACTTTATTTATTCCAAGGGATACTGTAGGGAGCAGAGAGAAAAGTGTGCCTTAAAGATTTATTGGAATATCTGCCTATGAGGCTCTTCCCTCAGAAGAAACCCTTGGAAACACTCTGTCACCTTGGACCTGGCTAAAGGATTTGGGATTGGAAGGGGCTCCAAACATCCCTGGCTGCATTGACACTGCAGGATGCTCAGGCTTCAAAATGTTAATGTCTGCAGCAAAAAAGGCTCAGCCTTCTGATACCAGAGAGTCTTTTAAGTCCTGTGCTTGTAGAGCTTAGAATTAGGGGGAAAAAATGGTGGGTTATTTAGGGGTTTATGTATAAGAGGAAGGCAACAGCCAGAAGGGTGATGAAGGCTGTAAAACTTGGGAAAATAATGATAATTTTCGGGTGCCCTGTTTTCTGAATCAGAATGCCTCGTGTGGATATCGAGCCGGGTCTGCAAGGAGAATTTATAGGAGTTATAGTTATGAGTGATATTGTTATGGACTTGGTCAACTTACCTTTTCAGCAGATTAGTCAAGATAATAGGACTGTGAAATCTGGCCAAACAGCCAGATGTCAGCACGTGCTTAGTGAATTTTAATCCGCCCTTTACAGTACTGGGGAATGAAATGTGAAAAACCCCAAATGATGCCGAGTTTATGTGGCTTGCAGCCCTGATTTTCATTAACACTTTCCCTGTGACAGTTGCAAATAAATCCTGAAATTGCTTCCATTCCTTTAAAAAAGGGACAGAGGCAACAGCTGGGAGGATGTAGATGAGAAATATTATTTGGGGTGTGATAAAGGGGGTGAAAGCAGGTTGAATCCTTAATTTAGAATATTAATTGATTGTGTATAAAAATCAGATTTACTAGTATTTATGCAGAGTGACACTTCTGCATTAAGATGTTCAATATGCCTATGGGTAATCATACATTTTTGTGTTGGATGTGCAATATAAAGTAGCTCCCATACATTAGGGACTTTAGGATCAAGGTCAGGGTTTATGGAGTGCTCTGAGATTCCTCAGGATAAAAACTGCCATCTAAATGTAAAGATACTGTTTGTTAGGCATTAGTCCTTTACAGACAGTAAATTTAATGGGCCTGATTTTCATTTGCCTTCCCAGTCAGAGGAGGGATCTCTTTTGGAAAAGTCACCACTGTGGGCAAAGAAAAACAATAGCCAGGAAATTGCTAATGTTAATGCCACGTCGAGTCAAGCAACCATTTCCAAGCTCGTTTAAACTTTGATTCAGGGAGGGCCTGAAACCTGTGCTTCATTTTAATCATGTCAGCGCTCCCAGCAGCCAGAGAGGCCACTTCAAATTAGGCTGAGCTTTCCTGCACAGAGACCTCAGTCAACAGAACTGCCAACCCCATTAGCATTTCTCATCCCAATTGCCTGTGCCCAGCTCTTAATGGATGGATGGTCTTCTCCCAAAACACCAAGGCAGGAGAGGTATTTAATGGAGCAGAAAAACTTCCCTGCCTGGAGAGATTTCATTGAGGGGACGAAGAGTTTTATCCTTGGAAAAGGGCTGAGACCGAAGAAAAGTCCTTCAGGTGCTCTGAGGAATCACAATGTGCTGTGGATGGCACAAGAAGAGGGCACAAATATTTGCCAGGAGGTTTGTCTGTCTCCTGCCACCCCCAGGGCGATGGGCTGTGTCTTACCCTTCATGTGTGTCAGCAATAAATGATTTTATCAAAGAATAAATGATTTAATCCAAGGCTCCTTCCGAGCAGCCTCCCCCTCAATGGTGCTGCTCGAATTATCTGTATTATTCTGCCTTTTAAGAATCAATCTTTCAAGAGAGCTGCTTGGAGCGCCTGCTAAAAACAACATCCCCTTGTGTGCTGAATTTAAGAATAAAGTGACCATTCTGCCTTCTTAGGGCACGAATTTATAAATAAGACACGGTCACAGTCCATATTTTGCACTTTCATTTCTTAAGTGCTGGGTGATCGAAAATTTGATGGGATTTGGGTGGGTTTTTTCCCAAACAGAGAGATCAGAAAGAGCCATTTATGCTGTTTCAGAAGTAATGATGTGCAACTCAGTGTTCTGCATGGTCATTCATATGAGTATTCCAACATATGTATGATCAGAAATACTTTTATTTATTTTGAACGTGTGTTCAGCCTTCAGCCTTTAAAAAGTTGCCCACAACAGGAAATATTGACACAGTTCTGCAATCTTTTGAAGAAATCATTAAAATAAATTCACTTCTGGCACTCGGGGACTTCTAGAACTGTTAGTGTGTTTTGGGGTCTTTTGGAGTGTTAGTTTTGGAGTCTTTTTTAGACTTTTTTTTTATTGCTTAAAATTGGCAAGATGTATCCAGTTTCCCTGTGTATATTGAATTATCCTACGTATATACATTCATCTTCTAGGCATCCAGGTATTTTATTTAAGGCTAAAAGAGGGGACTGGGAGACTTTATAATTATCTTCATCATTCCAGACAATTTTGTAGATTTTAAGACTCAAAGGGTTCATCACAATTTTCTCTTTGAGGTGTCCCTGGATCTCCAGCAGGATCCAGGCCATGGGATGCCACCCTTGTTGAGTCTCATGGGAATGGTGTGGAGTTTGAAGAGCTGGAAAGAACTTTGGAGCTCCAAACCCACACCCAAGCTCATTTTAAAGGCCTCAAATCACTGGAAATTTATCATATTCCTTAGGAAAAGTTGTCTCATTCGTGGGTTTAGCAGGGATTTGTTCCTTCAGCGTGACACACAAGGAGTCTCCCTGGGATGATACTTTCTCACAGCCCCTTTCCAGCAGGGAATTGGGAAAATAAGAGGCTCTGGGAATTCAGGTGTTATTCCCAGTTTGGGATCTGCTGCTTGTTTGTGATCCCAGCCTGGTGGGTTTTTTTTCTCAATAAAGACTTTCAAAAATACAAGTAAAATTTCCTCCAGTTGTAGGAAACACATTCAGTTCTGATTTATTGGAGCACCAAAGAGCTAAATAAAACCCACAGAGCTTATATACAAAGTTTATATACAAATATATCCTCATGAATGCAGGATGACTTCAGACCAGGGTATTTTCCATTGTTCCCAGGTTTTCATATAAAAGGTTCATGTTTTAATCCACAGTTTCAATCAGCTTTTGGAATACCTGGTTTGAAGCAGTCAGTGATTTTTTGGGATGTTATTGATGTCAGTGTCCTCACCACCAGTGCAGGAATTTCCACCCTTGCCAGCCCCCAGGGTCAGGAATGTCCATAGAAACAGGAAAAAAAGCTCCTCAGCTTAAATTTTGAAAGAAATCTCTATTTTCATTTAGTAATTTACTTACTTTGCTCCTCATGAGGTTCTATATATGAACCTTACCCACAAAAGGCTTAAGCAGCCACCCCAAAAGGTGTTGCTGCCAAACATTCAGCCAACCATGGCATGGCATTCACTCCTCAAACTCAACTTCAGAGCCAACACATAATTTTAAAAGAAGAACTTAAAAATAACTTACCAGAAGACCACGAGTATTGAAATTTCATGGAACATGATGAGAGATGTGAAAATACTCCACGACAAAAATATTGTGAGGTCTTTTTTTCTTAGTCTATCTCCTTTAGCTAAAATTTCCTTCAGAAGTTTCTGTCCAATCCAAAAGACTGGGGTTGAAGTGATTTCCCAACAACAATAACAGCCCTGAAGGGGTAGAGAGAAGATCTACTTGGGGAGAACAAAACCCTTGCCCAAAGATGACATTTCTCTTTAGAGGGGAACATTTCCCAGTGTGGGGATGAACATTTACCATGTAAAGATTGCTGGAAAGCCTGTGGAACACACCTGGATCTGTGCTAGGATGTCTTGGGTCAAGTGTTTTGTGCCCCTGGAAACACTTGAGACTTTGTGCCCATGACCTTGAGCCCTGGGACACACCATTGCTGCTTCATTCCCTCCTAACAGGATGTCCCATCCCTGGAAAGGTTCAAGCTCAGGTTGGACACACCTCTGACCAACCAGATCCAGCTGAAGATGTCCCCACTCATTGCAGTGACCTTTGAAGGTCATTCCCAACCCAAACTACTCCACCATTCCATGGTCTGTCACCGATAACACCAAACCATCCATCCAACCCGCTCGTTCACACACAAATCATTTAATAACACATTTCTCTGTCTCTCCTGGTTGCACAGGCGAGGTGGGAGATAAATCCACCCTTCTTGCAGCACCCAAAGCGACGCTGGGGAGAGGCTGATGGGTTTCTCCCACCCTCCATGCCATAAAATTGGCACTTTAACGCACGACACGTCGCGTTCCTTCCTAACGCCGCCGTAATTGAAGCCACGTGAAGCGGCGGTGCTCCGGGTGACCCCGGAGTGTGCCACACACCTGGAAGCACTGAACTTCAATTAATATGTCATTGCTACTCATGGCAGCTACCACTGAGGACCTCCAGCCAGTTGCTAGGGCGGAGGGAACAGTAATCCTTGTATTTGGGGAGATGATGTACAGTAAACACCAAGGAGCCATTGTTTACATACATCGATGCTTCAAGTCTTGACTCTCTCATTAACCTGTTTTCTCCCTGAATTCCAAGATTTAATTTACCCCTGCCCCGCTTTCTTGTGCAAAAATTTGCAGCCCCTAAAATAAAATCAGCTGAGGGACGTTATGGGCTGAATCAAACAGCCCCGAGACAAAGGTTCGTGCAATAAAAAGGGGGCATAAATCACAGGAAAAAAAAAAACCCAAACCTACAGTAAAACGGCCTTAAGGATTTGATTTAATCTGTCAAACCCCAGGAAATTCAGAGTTGAGATTCCTTCAGTTATTAAAATGGAATTATCAAAAGGCCTACAATCAGCATATGCATAAATAGATGTGCCCACACAAACAGTCTGAATATTCTCTATAAATAGATGTTCGTGCACAGTCTGAATATTCCCTTTATTTAGTTTACTGGTGGCCCAGTAGAGAGGTTGAAATTCCCCTTTTCACTATTTCAGCATCAGGTCTGATCTCATTAAATGGTCCATCAAGCTCTTGAGACAATCTGTGTGTCCAGAGTGCTGAACTTGAGGAATTATTAAACCATTTAATCAAAAACTCACAGGGAATCAAAGATGGATGGGACTCTGAACAACCTGGGCTGGTGGGAGGTGTCCCTGCAGTTGGGACTGGGTGATCTTTCAGCTCCCTCCCAACCCAAACCACCCTACAAGCCTGGGATGGTTCCAGCACAGCCTGGATCCCCAATCCTCGCTGGGATTAGGGAATATCGAGTTACAAACATTCCATCATCCCCCAAAGCCTCCCCGTGAATGCTGAAGGCCACGATGGTGATTCACGAGGGGTTTGGCTCTTCACAGCAACCCTGTTGGTGGAGACAAAGCCCAAGAGGGGCTGTAGGTTCTGGCTGAGCCATCCCAAGGGGCAAAGCTCCTCATTGAAGGAGGAGGGGGTTGAAGTTCTGCAGAACTTCAGAAGTTCTTTCCCACTCCTCCAACACCTCTCGTCACCACATCGATTTTATTGCTCTCATCCCACTGTTCTCTCGGTTCAGATTTGGCTGAGATTTACCTGTCAGCTTTATCTCCCTCCAAATTCATTTCAGCTCTCTTCATTATTATATAAATAATATTCTCTGTGGTTTTTGTGCCCCTATTTCCCCTCACTTTGCTTTGGTGTGTCTCGGTTTAATGTCCATTCTGCCTGAAATTCCACATTTATGGATTTAGAGCAGACACTTCCTCAGCCATGGGTCTGTAACAGCCACTAAAGCACCAGCTAGGCAATACAGCCAATAATTAATTAACACTAATTGCACCATTCACCTCAATCTAAAATCCCCTCTGTTTTGTTTTGGGGTTTTTTTGAACTCTCTGGTCCACCCTGCGTGTTCAGAGGGCCAGAGACATCGGTGTAATCAATCCCACCGTGAGTATTTGCACTGCCTGCTCCTGGCAATCTATTCAGGGTAAACACTTGTCTGCCAATCCCCTCCGAGGAAGGTTTCCCAAGATATACTAATAGCACATCTCCAGGGCTGGAAAAACCCTGGAGGAAAGAAAGCTGGCGGGGAAAAATAACTAAATAACTACAGAAGAGGCTCTGAGTTCAGAAGGAAGGAAAGAGGAGAAAAAAACACCTTTGGAGTTTGTCTTTTAGCTGGAGACGGAGAAATAAAAGCTATTTTGAAACCACTCAAGTGACAAAAGGAGGGTTTGGGGACAGCAATATGTGCCAGGGGATCTGCTGGGTTCTTCTCCCAGGAAATAAATGCCTTGCTGAGAAGGCAAGAGAATTTTACACAGGTTTGAGGGGAAGAAGAGGTGGAGAGGACGTGTCTTTCTTCCCATTGCTGCCTGGTAGCCACTTTTGGGGAGAATTAAAGCCAAGAATTTTATCTGATTGAGGGTGGATGTATAGATGTATATGAGAACAGAGATCTTATATGTAGCACCAGAAAACAGTGGAATAATTGATTAATTCTGTGTGTTTCTCCATAGCAACATGGAACTTTCTTTCTTTCTTTCTTTCTTTCTTTTTCTTTCTTTCTTTCTTTCTTTCTTTCTTTCTTTCTTTCTTTCTTTCTTTCTTTCTTTCCTTCCTTCCTTCCTTCCTTCCTTCCTTCCTTCCTTCCTTCCTTCCCTCCTTCCTTTTTGGTTGGTTGGTTGGCTTGTAATTTTATTTGTTTGTTTGTTTGGGGGGTTAGATAGAAAAATTCCTTTGGAGACATAAAAGTATGTTTTGTAGTTTCTTGTAAATAATCCAATCCATCACTTCCAAATTTATAAATTGCTCTGGGATTGGGATTTTCCAAGGAGAATGCATTAAAAAGCTTAAAAGTGAAACAGGTGAGCTGTTCCCAGAATGGATTTTATTTTTCTGACTTTTTGATTTGTTTTTCAGAGTTTCTTTTTATTTCTTTGGGATTTTAAGAGAAAAAAAAATAAAAGAAAGCACTGTTTAAGCCCTGAGTCTGGAGGCACAACACCATTTTTCCTCATCTCTCTGCCATACCACGGAGTGGCCTTGAATTGATAAAATAAGGGAAGACTTTGATTGTCTTTGAGGAAGTTCAACCCTTAATCTCCATCTTTTCAACAGAAGGATAGAAATGAGGCTGAGACTTGTCATCCCTCCTGTCCACATTGGGCTGCTCTGCCTAGAAAAACTGAAGGAGAAATAAAGGAAAAAAATAAAGATAAGGGAAAATAAAGATAAGGGAAAATAAAGATAAGGGAAAATAATAAAGTGATCCAAGCCCACTTGGCAGAGCAGGAGGAAGTCCAGCTCCTCATCCTATTCTGGAGACTTTTAGTGCATTTTTGTGCAATGTCTGCTCCCAAATAATACACATTTAAAGCAAACACACAAAAAAAACCCTTGGAAAAGACATCAAATCTTTTCCTCTTCCCCAGAGAACTCGAGTTTTCTGTGCACAATGAAGTCAGTTCAGTAGGAAAGAACCCCCCACACACTCAGATGGACAAGGATTGGATACCTTGAGCTTCGTGGAGAATTGGGCTGGGTTTATGTGGAAAGGGTAGGAGAAATCTATAGGAGTAACTTCTGTGAGAAGCTTCTGGAAGCTTCCCCATGTCCAGCAGAGCCAATGTCACCATGTCCAGGATGGAGCCACCACTGGCCAAGGCTGAGCCCATCAGAGATGGCAGTGCCAGCTCTGGGATGAGGGACTGGAGAAGGAGAAAGGAAAGGGATGGCACAGGAGTGAGAAGGGAACAGGGAGAGCAGGGCAGAAGGAGGGGCAGGGGGGGCTCCAGGAACCACAGCTGAGGGTCCTCTGCAGCCCCTGGGGAAGAGTCTGGGGAGGCAGCTGAGCCCCTGCAGCCCAACGAGGGCCACAGGGAGCAGAGATCCATCCACAGCCCATGGAGATCCAGGGGCAGCAGAGATCCATCCACAGCTCAGGGAGGTCCATGGGGAGCAGAGATCCATCCACAGCCCCTGGAGGTCCATGGGGAGCAGAGATCCATCCACAGCCCATGGAGATCCATCCACAGCCCCTGGAAATCCATGGGGAGCAGAGATCCATCCACAGCCCCTGCAGGGGCCCACAATGAGCCAGGGGGATGCCTAAGAGAGGCTGTGGCTCTGTGGGAAGCCCAACCTGCAGCAGGGCCCTGCCAGGGACAGGTGGTCCCATGGACAGAGGGGCCCAGGCTGGAGCAGGTTTGGTGGTAGGACCCACATTGGATCAGTTCCTGAAGGACTGACCCCATGGAAGGGGCTCCCATGGATCAGTTCCATAGAGACTGACCCCATGGAAGGGACCCACATGGATCAGTTCCTGAAGGACTAACCCCATGGAAGGGACCCACATGGAGCAGTTCCTGAAGGACTGACCCCATGGAAGGGACCCCCATGGATCAGTTCCTGAAGGACTGACCCCATGGAAGGGACCCCCATGGATCAGTTCCTGAAGGACTGACCCCATGGAAGGGACTCTCATGGATCAGTTCCTGAAGGATTGACCCCATGGAAGGACCCACATGGATCAGTTCCATAGAGACTGACCCCATAGAAGGGATCCACATGGATCCTGAAGGACTGACCCCGTGGAAGGGACCCCCATGGATCAGTTCCTGAAGGACTGACCCCATGGAAGGGACTCTCATGGATCAGTTCCTGAAGGATTGACCCCATGGAAGGACCCACATGGATCAGTTCCATAGAGACTGACCCCATAGAAGGGATCCACATGGATCCTGAAGGACTGACCCCGTGGAAGGGACCCCCATGGATCAGTTCCTGAAGGACTGACCCCATGGAAGGACCCACATGGATCAGTTCCTGAAGGATTGACCCCATAGAAGGACCCCCATGGATCAGTTCCATAAGGACTGACCCCATGGAAGGGACCCACATGGATCCTGAAGGACTGACCCCATGGAAGGGACCCCCATGGAGCAGTTCCTTAAGGACAGACCCCATGGAAGGGACTCCCATGGATCAGTTCCATAGAGACTGACCCCATAGAAGGGACCCACATGGATCCTGAAGGACTGACCCCATGGAAGGAACCCTCATGGATCAGTTCCATAAGGACTGACCCCATGGAAGGGACCCCCATGGATCAGTTCATGAGGGACTGACCCCATGGGAAGGACTCAAGCAGGAAAAGTTGCTGTAGGACTGTCTCCTGTGGGAGGGACCCCATGCTGGAGCAGGGGAAGGTGTGAGGAGTCCCTCCCTGAAGAGGAAGGAGCAGCAGGGACAACGTGTGATGGACTGACCACAGCCCCCATTCCCCATCCACTGGTGCCACTGAAAGGGAGAAGGATTGAAAACTGAGATCAAAGTTGAGCTGAGGAAGAAGGGAGAGGCTGAGATGTCACCGAGGAGGTATTTGGGGAGCTGGAATGGTGAAAATTGGGCTTTACATAAATCCATAATTACCAGCAACCAAGTGAAAGTGCTCAGCATTCCCATTTTAGCCTTCAGCATCTGCACTCTTCCTGAGTCCCTCTCTGGATCTGTCCTGGAGCTCCACAACTGGGAGCACATTCAAACAGCATCCAGGGCCTGGGGTGTCTGACTCTTTGGTATTGGTGTGTCCTGGGGATCAAATTCCACGATCAGCATCCAAAGGTCAAACAGATCATTTCAGAGGGCAGTATCTCCTGGATATCTTTCTGATGTTAACAGAGACTGAACTTAGCTAATCTTTGTTCAGTGAAGACCAAACATATCCCAAGTTCCTGTAATAAAGTGTGGAAACCTGGATGATCTGAACCCTGAGAAAAGGAAGAAGCCATGCAAAGCTGTAGGAAATAATAAAGAAGCCACATGAGCAGAGGTGAGGAACACCTTCAGTGAGATTGGCTCATGTGGGCTCCTGACACACTTCCAAAGCCTTGACTTGGCAAAGATGAAGGTTGGGAGAGTTGCAAATGATGCTTGTTCTCTGAGCTGCCTTTTGAACCTTCTTCAAGTGTCCCAGGCCAGGTTTGATGGGGCTTGGAGCAACCTGGGCTGGTGGAAGGTGTCCCTGTCCATGGCAGGGATTGGGACTGGATGATCCTTAAAGTGCCTTCCAACCCACACAGTTCTGTATTCCATGAACCAAAATGGATCACATCCTCTGAATCCACACCAGCATGTCCCCAGGAGCTGAGCTGGTGAATCCTCACTTTTCCCATGCCCAAGCCAGACCTTCCCAACCAGCCTGATGGCACCAGCATGGAGACAGATCCTCCCTTCCCATTTATCTTGGAGTTTTTCCATGCCTTGCTGTGGCTCCATGGCTGTGGGTGTTCCAACTCCAACCCCTGCCCAGGACACCCCAACAATCCCCCCTGTCCCTGAGAGCATCACCCAAACCCTCCTGGAGCTCTGGCAGCCTTGGGGCCGTGCCCACTGCCCTGGGCAGCCTGGGCAGTGCCCACCACCCTCTGGGGGAAGAGCCTTTGGCTGAGATGCCCCCTGAGCCTGCCCTGGCACAGTCCCAGCCCTTCCTGGGTGCTGGCCCTGCCCACAGGGAGCAGAGATGGAGCTGCCCCTCAGCTGCCCCTCGTGTTCTAGTCCCATGTGAATAGATCATTCTTTACTTAAATTTCTCTGCCTGTACACAGTAAAATGCCTATTTAGAAATCAAAGGCACAGTAAATAATGAGGGCATATACATTTGCTTCTGAATGTGCTTAGAGCATAGTAAAACATCACATAATTATGCATAAATACCACTTTCCATCCATCACTTCTGTATCATGATTAAAGTATTTATAAACTTTACCGTAAAGTACTACCAAAGTTCTTCTGACAGCCATTATATAATATATTGAATGCCAAGAAGCATAAAATACCACCAAAGAAAAAAAAAAGGGGGAGATGTTTTTGAATCAGAATTCCTCTATTCCTCACAGATCCATTATTCATCTCCACTAGATTAGTCACACTATTCATACAAGCCAAGGACCACTGAGAAAACAAGTCACTGAACATAACTTTTAAAAAAAGTAAATAAAAATACTTACATTGACTTTCATAATGTTCAAAGGATTTCAGACAGATAGAGTAAAAATGATCCACTGTGTGCTTTTCCTACAAGGTTTTTTTCCAGTTTCTCCAGCCTAGAAGCTTCCTCTCCCTGACTGATACACTCCCTCTCCTATTCCCAAGGACAGCTTTTGCCTTTTAAACTGTAGCTAAAAGAAATATGGTTTACAGCTTATATTAGCAGAAGCAAAAGTCTGGCCATGAAAGTTTGGGTATCATAATTAATATCAATTATCTGAGTTTTATGAAAATACTTGCAGTAAATTCATCAAATTCCAGGTCCAGTTGGGAGGGGGAAATAAAACCGAAGTTGTCCTTAACAAAACAACTTTATTCTGCTTAGAAAACTGAAACCCTGACCCGAACATGAGCGCTCAGTGTTTTTAACTGGGACATATTTTTTGCAAATATCATCCATTTGGATCAGTCCATCAACTCTGACAGCTCCTGCAGCGTTGCACGCCTATCTTATCACTTTACATTGCCTACATAGCCCACACCATGGACCTTATTCTACATAAAGTACAGGAAAATAACAAACAAACAAACCCACAAGTTCCAAGGAGGGGAAAAACCCACCCAAACAACCTTTGTTTCATTTTTAAACAGCCGTATTATTTCTGGATAATTAACTCGGGGCGCTTTTGACAAACTCCCCAAGTAACAAGAAGGAGCACTGAGCTTTCCTTCCCTCCGCTCTGATTAGAAATGGGATCCATGCCCCAGCTGGAGATTTCCAGTTCATGCCCAGTAGAAATAATTTTCTGTCCTATTGCCAAACGTGCTCCCATGTGGCCAGCAAAGGTTGGACAATGGCAGCAATACAGCTCCCAGTAAAGAGCTGAAAACGATCCCCTGCAACCGGAGGCCTCCATTCTGCATAGTTCAATAATTCGAGCACCGAGTTTTAACTTCCTTTTTTTTATTATTTTTCCTCTTTCTTTCCTTTCAAGTATTCGGTGCAAATGAATCGTGTGGCCACCGCTTACGTTTCCTACCTTGCTTGTTTGTAGGGACATGTCCAAGTGGCACCCTAGAAGGTTGATCCCGCGCTCCACACTTAACCAGTAATCCTCATGCACACCAGTAACCCCATTGAATATCAATATGAGATTGTGGTGCCAGGGAAAGTCAAACAAATCCTGAGGAATCTGTTTTATTAGCATTTATAGGATTTGTGTGTGCGAGCGTGTGTGTGTATACACCCACGCTTGGGAACAGTAGTTACAGGAAAAAAAAAATACAAGGGATTCCTCCGGGGACGATAAGCACTGTTAGTTCTTGAGCTCGTAGCCGTGCTGATGTTGCAGACCGTAAATGTTCAAATATCTGACGATATTTCCTTTCCTGTGGAACTCGGTGGGATTTCTCACAGTTAATACTTTAGCTAAGCCCAGCAGACTAAAGCTAAGACCGGCGCTGTGCTGATTCCCCGAGCCCCGACCCGGCCAGCACGGCGTGTGTTTGACATAACGAGGGCAGCAGGAAAACTCCTCGGCCCCCAAAGCCACGGCCCTGGCAAAGGAGTTTGTGCCAAGAGTTGGCACCGGCGCGGCTTTCACGGACACGGGTGGACCGCGACCCTCGTCCTACCGCCTGTCCCTGCCTGGGCCTTTCCTTCCCCACCAAAACACGCTGATTCCCGAAAACCTCTCCTGGAGCATCCCTTGAATCCCCCGCAGGGAACGGGAGGGCAGCGCTGGCGGGGCTGCCCATCCCGCTGCCCACAGGCGTGTGCCCCCCGTTCTGCAAGGTGCTGTTGGCCGGATTGCCAAAAAAAAAAGGTGCTGGATCCCCTCCCTCCGAGTTTTTCCCATGGGAATTGCGCTCCCCTCACCGACGGGTTTGTCCCCTGGGAAACCCGGCGGGACGAGGGAGCTGCTCAGAGAGTTTGTTTGGAAGGGGCTGGGAGTTATTCTCACACCTCGTTTTCCTCTCTTTCTCCCCTCCCTGAGGAGAGGGAAAATGAAGAAATATTCCTCTGCCACGCAGCTCACCTGGGAAAGAAACGCGTTCCTTTTATCCCCCACCCTCTGGAGGGTTTTCCCCTCTAGACGAGGGGGAAATGTTGTTAAATAATAGCGGGGTTTCCGCCGCCCGATTTATCATCGAGCAATAATGTATCAGTGAAAACATGGTCTGAATNGTTGCATTGAATTTTGAGAATTCCCCCGTAAGGCTGAAGTTTCTTTTCGACGGATGTTTTTTGGGTTTGTGTTTTTTTTTTTCCTTTTTCTAAATTAATTTAGTTTTGTTTTGCTCGGCGAAAAGTCCCAGCCGGAACGCGTTTCCGTAAANCCGATTTATCATCGAGCAATAATGTATCAGTGAAAACATGGTCTGAATATTTAAATAATTAATTGGGGGGGGTTATTCTCCTTATTTATTTTCGGCCCTGGGGTAGAGTTTTTTATTAAAAGGGTCGGAGGGAAGCCCTTGCCCGAAAGTCCTTGAAGCCACTCAGGACTCACCGAGTTCCGTATCGCGAATCCACCTCGATAGGTTTGGGCCACCCTTGTAGCAACGTGATTTTTCTTTTTCGGTCGGGATTACGTTGAAAACACTCGCAAACCTGCCCTTTCTCGAATCCACCGCAATTTATCAGGAACGGAACACGCTCCCCTCACGTTTTCCTTTGCCACCCAATCGCTCCTTCAGATATTTTGTTTACTGGGCGCAGAAATGTCCCATATAGTTTCTTTCCTTCTCGGGGTTAGCGATAGTAGAGTTTGTTGTATCGGACCCGTCAGGACCTGCCTTGATACACAGCTAATTTTCCGCACNGCCTGCCCCAGGAGAGAAATCCCCCCTGAGAGAAGGGAACGGGGCTGCTCCGATTTTGCGGGGAAAAAGGACAGTGCAGGAGGGTAAAACGGGTCACATCCCCCCAGCTCCCCGGTGCGAGGGTTTCTCTCAGGTTTTCTTGACCTGGAAGCCAACTCCAGCCTAAATCCCACCCAGGACGGTGGGGCAAAGATGTTCCCCATCCCCGCCGTCCTCCCTACCAAAGCCGCTCTCCAAGCCGAGGGACGGGACCGGCTACCTGAGCCAGGATGGGACGGATTTGGGACGGGGCAAGAGGCTCTACGGGCAGGGCCCGGGGCCCGTCGGGGCTCCACTCGCCTTCTCCTTGCCCCATATCTCAAGCGGGGAAGGCAGGAGGTGCCCCGGTCTCCCTACTCGCCATGGCCCAGACGGGGAGGGCCGGGAGGTGAAAGAGCGTGGCCTTTCCCTCGGCATCGCCGGCCCGGGCTCTTTCTGCTGTAATAGGATAATTACAGAGGGGCGGGCGAGCTTAAGCAAACACACTCGCCCGCCGGCCGGGCCTCTCCCGGGGATTAATATTAAGGACCGGTGCATTGTGTTTTTACGAAGGGGCGATCCCATCCCCCTCGGCGCCCTCCCTGTGGAGCCGCGTCTCGCCGGGCTGGTCCCTCTTTTCCTTCTTTCCTCATTACTTTAATCTCTGGCCTCAACCCGGGGCTGGAGCCACGCGTGTCCGTGGACAGGGGGTGTGTGTGCCCCACGGAGGGGCAGAGGGACACGCGTGTGCGGGTGTGTGTCCCCCGCAGCAGCGCTCGGGTGACCTCGGAGAGCGAAGCAACTCCCGTCGGGTCGGGGCCATGCCAAAGCCCGGCTAAATCCTGCCGGGATGGGGTTAATTCCTCCCCTCTGGAGGGGAAGGGACACCCGGGCATCCCTCTTGGGACCAGCCCTGCAAAGGTGGCCCCGAGCCCTGCGGTTCCAGCCCCGTGAGCTCGCCTGGAGGGAGGGGGGTTTGGGGAGCCCCGGCAAAGCCTGAGTTTTGGGGGAATTGCTTCAGCTTGGCCCCGAGAGCTGGTTCGGCAGCTCCGGGGTTAATCGGCGGTCAGGGCCGGCCCGGGGAGTCACGTCGGGGGCTGATGAGCAGCGGCTGCCCCGGACGGGGCGGCCCCAGCGGAGCTCGGCCCCTTCCACGGCATGTGCGAGGGGCCACGTGTAAATATCTGTGTGTGTGTGCATGGTCTCATGTGCATATATATATATATATATATATATATATATACACACTCACATACATGCGCACACGCGTGGTGTATATGCATATTATATATAATGAGTGTATATAGCATAAATGAGCGCTGGATATACGTGTGTGTGTCTATACGAGCCACACACACCTGTGGGGGTGCAGGTACGCTTTACCCAGCCCCAAAACAACGGGGCAAAGGGCTCGGGTGGCTTTTTGGCGGTGCCGTGGGTCTGGGGGAGGCCGCACACACCCCCTGTGCCCCCCACCCAGGGGTGGGTACCAGGGGCCCCCTCGGCACCGCGGGGTCACGGCCGGTGCACCAGGAGTTGTGGGTCAGGGCAGGTTATGGGGCAAGGGGGTCTTGGGACCCCTCTGGCTGCTTAGGGGGGTCTGGGGGAGAAGGTCGGGCTGCCACAGGCAGCGGTCTCCCCCCCCGGCTCCTCCCGTCCCATGGCAAGTGCTAATTGCGGCTCTTTTGTGGCTCCGCTGTATTTGGGTCCCTCGGAGGGCGCTGCGAGGGAGGACACGTCACGGATACATTATCCCCTCCCCTCTGGAGGCTCTCCTGGCTTTCTGCAGCCTCCGCTAAAGAATTAACCGAGAGGTCCACTCCAGAGCTCCTTCTGCCCCTGGAAAAAAAAATTAAATAAAAAAAGGAAGGAAAGAAAAGGAAAAAAAAAAAAAAAAAGGAAAGAAAAAAAGCGGAGATCTCGGTGCTTCCAGGCTATGATTTCCGAGAGGAGGGGAATTTTGCCTTCGATCCTTGCCGTACGGTGAGGATCGCTGCTCCTTGCGGGAGGCGAATGTAGCAAACCCTCCCCTTGCCTTTGAAAGGCATGTCTATGTCAAAGAGCCACCGCTTTGCTCTTTAAATACGTGACAAATAAAAAAAAAAATTTAAAAAAAAAGGAGAAGAAAGGAAAAAAAAGAAAACAAACGATTCCTGAATTTGCAAATTCTTTTTCTTCGAAAGGAGAAAAAAAAAAAAAGAGAGAGAGAGAGAAACGGACAACAATAAATAAACCCAAGAAAATCAATCCCGCGCCTTTGCCAGCGCTCGGACTTGTTTGGAAAGAGACAACGCTGAAGTGGCACCGGTCCCGAGGAAAACGGATCCTTTAATTTGACTCCGCATGAGAACCACATTTGGAGCTGGGCGCAGCGGCCGGAGCGGCAGGAGCAGCCCCGCAGCCCTGCGGGACCCCCGAGGGGCCGGCGGCGGCCGCACCGAGAGCCCGCACCGAGCCCGGAGCCTGCGGGAAATGCGAGCTCCTGATTCCGAGGCACTCCGACCATCGGCTCCCTCCGCCCCGGCTTTGACTTTGGTTTAGCGAGGGGCTCGTCGTCTCCTCGGCATCTCGGGCTCCGGGACCACATCGTTTTGCACTTCGTTCGACGAGCAGCGCGGTCGTTCCTTTTCCTTTCTTTTTCATTTTCTTTTTCTCTTCTTTTTATTTTTTTTTTAAGAGACAGAAATGTCCAAAAATGGTTCAGCCTGCTTAGCTCAATGATTTCTCGCATGGACGCTCGACTTTTAATAGTTTCTTTTTTTAATTATTATTTTTGGACGGGGAAGGATCGAGTAGAAGAAATCCTTCAGTGAAGGGAAGCCGGTGATTTGCTCCCCGTTGAGGAGAAGGTCCGATTCCCAGCTGCAGGCTGAGAGGACGGAGGTTCGCGGGGCTCTTTCAGGCTGGGTTTCGAAGCTCTCGCTACTGCAGGGTCGGAGCAGAACTGCCTTCTCCGAGCGTCTTTCCTCCCCTGGTTGTGGCTCAGAAATCGCCTCCCCCCTCCCCGCACCATTTCTGTTGGTGTTGTTTTTGTTTGCTTGGTTTGGCTTTTTTTCCACCCTCCCCTTTTTGTCTTTGTTTTTTTTTCTCCCTTTATTATAATTATTACTATTATTATAATTATTTGATTTGATTTGGATGAATTCTCTCCCTTCCTTCAACGAAAACACCACCTCTGAAGCCGAAATCCATGTCCCCTGCCATTCGCAAGAACCGGGTCTAATATGCCAGTGACATCCCCGCCTTGCAGTAGTCGCGATGAAGGAAAAATCCAAGAACGCGGCAAAGACTAGACGGGAAAAAGAAAATGGAGAATTCTACGAACTGGCCAAACTGCTGCCCCTGCCCTCGGCCATCACCTCCCAGCTGGACAAGGCGTCCATCATCCGCCTCACCACCAGCTACCTGAAAATGCGAGCCGTCTTCCCCGAAGGTAAAAGCCCGCCGGGGAGGGATGGGGGGGCACACCGAGGACCGACAGAGAGCGGGGAGGGGGTGCTGGGGTGGGCACATACCCCGAGACGAGCCCGGGAGGAGGGGGGAGATGCCTGCAGGGGTCCCAGAATAGGATGGCGAGAGAGGAGAGACCGAGGGGAAAGACGGAGGGGGCGGAAAGGATCCTGCCTACCTGCCTGGGGCTGCCCAAAAACCCGGCCGCGGTGGGGCCAGACCCGGCCGGGTAATCCCCCCTTCTCCCCCTTCTCTTGGGCTGCCGGATCAGCTCCCTTCGCTCGGGGGGACCTTCCCGAGGGGAGCGGGCTGGGCTGGGCTCCAGCCGTGTCTGCAGCCCCGGGACGAACCCTGCGGNGAAATGTCCAAAAATGGTTCAGCCTGCTTAGCTCAATGATTTCTCGCATGGACGCTCGACTTTTAATAGTTTCTTTTTTTAATTATTATTTTTGGACGGGGAAGGATCGAGTAGAAGAAATCCTTCAGTGAAGGGAAGCCGGTGATTTGCTCCCCGTTGAGGAGAAGGTCCGATTCCCAGCTGCAGGCTGAGAGGACGGAGGTTCGCGGGGCTCTTTCAGGCTGGGTTTCGAAGCTCTCGCTCCTGCAGGGTCGGAGCAGAACTGCCTTCTCCGAGCGTCTTTCCTCCCCTGGTTGTGGCTCAGAAATCGCCTCCCCCCTCCCCGCACCATTTCTGTTGGTGTTGTTTTTGTTTGCTTGGTTTGGCTTTTTTTCCACCCTCCCCTTTTTGTCTTTGTTTTTTTTTCTCCCTNCCCCGGGACGAACCCTGCGGGCCCCCGGGGTGGCCTCTCGGCACGGCGTCCAGGCACGGCCCGGCGGGGAGAAATAGCGTGGTTGTAGTGGTTATTTGGTTCTGGTCGGAGTTTTTTGGGGGTAGGCTGGGAAATAAGACACGGAGGATCCTCAGCCAGGCTCTCCGCCTTCTGCCGGGGCCGGGGACAGAGGGGAAGGGGGATCCGAGCCCAGCCTGGCCCCGAGCGGGGCCGGGACCCCGCAGCTTCCCCTGCAGGCTCCTGTGGCTCTTCTCGGAGACACCCAGCAGCGAGACCCGGCACGGCTCCCTCCTTCCCCAGGGGTTTGGTGACCACCAGCCCCTCGCACCGTCCCCCCGAGAGCCTTTGGGGCCGCCTTTGGGGCCAGGGGAGGCACCCGAGGGGACCCGTGGGCCGCCCGTGCTGTCCGTGCCGCCGCTGAGCTGATGGGAGAGGTGAAACGAAACGCTGGTTAGTGGCTGCGGGTGGCTAAATAAAGCCCGTCTTCCCCCCACACACCATCCACCCCCACCACCACCTTTGTCATTTGTTTGTGCCTCTCCGGGCTAGGAGGAGGGTGAAGGAATTAGCAAATTCCGGAGTGGAAGGTCTGCGCTCCGTCGCGGTTTGTAAGGAGCTTTATTAAAAGGGAAAAAAAATAGAAAAGAAAAAAATAGAAAATAAAATAGGGAAAGGGGTCGAAATAAACCCCCCTCTCTCCCAACCCGAGCAAAGCTTACCGTTATGGCCATCTAATTCANTATTATAATTATTACTATTATTATAATTATTTGATTTGATTTGGATGAATTCTCTCCCTTCCTTCAACGAAAACACCACCTCTGAAGCCGAAATCCATGTCCCCTGCCATTCGCAAGAACCGGGTCTAATATGCCAGTGACATCCCCGCCTTGCAGTAGTCGCGATGAAGGAAAAATCCAAGAACGCGGCAAAGACTAGACGGGAAAAAGAAAATGGAGAATTCTACGAACTGGCCAAACTGCTGCCCCTGCCCTCGGCCATCACCTCCCAGCTGGACAAGGCGTCCATCATCCGCCTCACCACCAGCTACCTGAAAATGCGAGCCGTCTTCCCCGAAGGTAAAAGCCCGCCGGGGAGGGATGGGGGGGCACACCGNAGAAGAGGGGCTCCTTTAGCGTGCGCTCCCGAGCTAGCGGAGCAGAGGGAAGAGAGGCGCTGCTCCGCTGCATTTTCCAGCCATTATCCCCCACCGGGACATTTCCCGGGGAGAAGGAGAGCGCCGGAATTTCGGGGGGTCGCTCGCCGGCCCTGCCTGGGGTGGGTGCCCCCGCACGCCTTTGATTTAGGAGGGGAGGAAAGCGGCACGTTTCGAGATGCTGCTCGATGTGGCCCCGGCTTTTCCAGCCCTCCCGATTCTCGAGAGCAACAAGACGACCCCGAGAGCAGGTTTATACCCGCAGCTCGGGTGTGTTTTATGTGTCTGTCTGCCTTAAACAGGCCGGGCGTGCGCTTCCGCACACTCTGCTTATTAAGGGCAACGTTTAAATGCATACAGCGAATTCCTGATCTTTCATCGTCTTAAGTACGGGTGGAAATACGCTTAAAACCAAAGCTTTGCATCCAGGGATGACAGGCCGGGGGAATAACAGCCTCCGGTCCCCGGGCCGTGCTTTTAGTGCCTGGGAGGCTGGAGGGGACAGGGGGAGGACGGGAGAGGAGGCTGGGGGCTCTAATATAGGGCGTCTGGTTTGGGGCTGCCCGATGGCACCTTTCCGCATCACCCCAGCTTCCCTCTCCCTCGGGATTTGTCTCTAGAAGGAGAGGAGAGGGGTCCCCATCCGTCCGTCCGTCCGTCCGTCGTCCCTCCTCTCCCCGTACTCGAATACTGGTTTCCAGTTAGCTTTACTGGGGGGCCAAATAGCCTGGACAGGCAGCATCTTAAACCTTGGGGCATCAAAACCTAGGGAAAGAGCCCCTTTGAGAGGGTAGGGGGGCACATAAGCCCGAGGTTTTGGGGCATGAAATAAAGGTGGGCATGTAAAGGTGCCCTCGGCACTCCCCGGGCTCTGATCCCGGGGCACTGGCGTCGCGATGTCCCCGCTCCCACGGGATTTGTCCCCGGAGAACGGGTCCAGCAGCCCGGCCACCCCGGCCGTCAGCTTGGCATCACCCCCGAAAGGCTTAATGGGGTGGCAGGGTGGGAAGGACAGGCCTGAAATGCCATCAGAATGTGTGCTAGGCCCGGACTAGCTGAAACCAGGGAGGTCAGAAACCTTGTCCAGCCACAAACCTGGTTTCCAGCTCTGTCTAGACTGGAGGGAAAGAGGGAGAGGGAGGGCCGTGCTCTTAAACCCCTCGGTGGATGGTTTCCCTCCCGTATTCCTAGAGCTAGACGAAACATAATTTCGGGAAAGTTTGAGCCCTGCTGATCCCAGCCCTTCGACAGGGCTTGTAAAATGGTTCGGACAGGTCTCCCGCTCCCTCCGGCCGGGGTTTTCCTGAAGATGCACGTTCTGCACTGAACTCACACATCCTCCCGATCAGAATTCAAGGAGTGGGAGCGAAAGGGAATTTCTAGCGCAGCTCCTTTCGCCAGTGCGAGGCTCGGAAGGCACAGTTTGGTGCTCTGGTATCACAGGCTGTATCGCTGCGACCTTGAGATTGAGGAGTTAAAGTCAGGAGACAGCAACCCACAATCTTCCCCGCGCTCCCTCTCTGTGACACCGTCTGCTCTCGAGTTCTGATTATTCCCCCCCCC
>WBMV01004278.1:111662-140676 GCA_013396655.1 Campylorhamphus procurvoides | reverse complement strand
CCTTCTTTCTCTCCTTCTTTCTTTCCTTCTTTCCTTCTTTTTTTCTCTCTTTCTTTTCTCTCTCTTTTTTTCTTTCTCTCTTTCCTCTCTCTTTTTTCTTTCTCTCTTTTCTCTCTTTTTTCTTTCTCTCTCTTTTTTTCTTTCTCTCTCTCTTTCTCTCATTTCTTAACTTCTTTCCTTTCTTTCCTTCCTTTCTTCCCTCTCTCCTTTCCTTCTTTTCTCTTTCTTTCCACTTTTCCCCCCCTTACTCAGTGAAATCTCAGCCTGGTCAGAATAAGAAATCAGAGTTGATGGTTCTGTTTTTGCAGGGAGGGGCTGTTGGAAAGAAGCAACAGGAATAGATGGTTAGGGCTAAAAAAAAAGTGAGTTTGCATAGTCCTGGGAAGAGACATTCCATGAATAATGCAGAAAATGGAACATTTTCAGAAGAAGCTTGCTTTGTGGGGCAGGCAACTCCATCCGTCCCAAAGAAAAAGCAACTCCCCCATCTCAGCAGATCGGGCTGGGCTCCGAATAATGAGTTAATTTACTTCAAATCTCAGCTGTCTCTGATCTGGGGGGCCCGAGGCACATCAGGGCACCGGGAACAATCGGCCAGCCTGACACTCATTTCAAACCCGGGCTCGGAGCGTCGCTTCGCCCCTTAAATCAATTATCGCGTCTATCGGGACTCTTCGGTCGGGGATTCCCGAAGAGAGAGGGACCCGCTTTGGTGTGTCCCGGGCCTTGAGGATGCGCCGGTGGTTTGGGCAGGAATCCAGCCCTGTGCCAGCAGAGCAGGGAATAGCCGGCGAATTCCAGGCTGAGCCACTCCTTTGGAGGGTTTATTCCAGAGCCGTGCCAGGTTGGCAGCCTTTGGAATTCCCTGGCTGTTGTTCTGGTGGGCAGCCTTTGGGATTCCCTGGTTTGGGCAGCCTTTGGAATTCCCTGGTTGCTGTTCTGGTGGGCAGCCTTTGGAATTCCCTGGTTTGGGCAGCCTTTGGAATTCCCTGGCTGTTGTTCTGGTGGGCAGCCTTTGGGATTCCCTGGTTTGGGCAGCCTTTGGAATTCCCTGGTTTGGGCAGCCTTTGGAATTCTCTGATTTCTGTTCTGGTGGGCAGCCTTTGAAAGACACAAAGGGGTTGTTTGGCTCAGGGTGATGCAGGTGAGACTTGCTGGCAGCCTGGGGGAACTTTATTTCTCAAATATCTACCTTCTGGAGAGATATTTGTGATGTCCACAGAGGTTTGATCCTCTTTGTGGCAATCTGGTTTATCCCCTCCTTTCCAGCTCTCTCTCCATCCTCTGATGCATCACAAGGAATTCCCCCCAAAGCCACTTTGATACCAACTAGGGATTAATTTGAAGGGGTGCCACTTGGAAGCCACCCCCCAAATTGTGCTTTCCCAGGGGTGGGGGCTGCTTGGGGCCAGCAAATGAAGGAGCTGTGTGTGTTCCATGTCCCTGCACAGGTGGAGCTCACTGGAAACAGCATTTATGAGTACATCCATCCCTCGGACCATGACGAGATGACAGCCGTGCTCACCGCCCACCAACCTCTCCATCCTCACCTCCTGCAAGGTATTTGGTGGGGAAAAGTGAAAAAAAAACCCTGATCCAACCCATTCCATGATCCCATAAATTCCTGTTTATCCCATCAAAGCTCTGTGTACAAATGGAGGAGGAGGGATGTGAATTTGAAACCATAAATCAGGATTTGGGGGTGTGTTGAAGAGAATAATCTCCCCCCTTTTCATGCCATGGAAAGAGGATTTTAGGGTTTGCCCAGTGGCCATTTCATCCCTTTTATTTTGGCATCACTGCTGAGGTTGTGGAAATATTGTCATGGTGTTTCTGCACACAGTGGGGTTAAAAAACCCCACCAAACATCAGGCAATTGGTAAATTGGAGGGCTTGTTTTATATTTTAAGGACAACTCATCCATTTGAAGCTTGAACAAAAAATCAGGCCTAATATCCCCCGCTGCAGGAAGGGTTTGGAAATGATTTCAGTTTAGAAACTCATTAAAAAGGTGATTTCTCCAGGAAAATCGAGTCCTTTTGCCTGGCTGTGCTCAGCCCCCACATAAATAAGGGCACAACCCTCTGTGTTTTGAGTGGTTATTTCAGGGCAGAAACTCCTTTAACCCTAATCAAATTATTCTCATCTCTGCACCACCTTTTCAGTAGTTTTTGCATCCTCAGGGGCTTTAAAATCCCAGAAATAACATGAAATATCACATTTATTTCATCATTCCTCTGTCACTTGGAGCCCCCATCCCTCTAGTTCATCCCAGCCCTCCCAAAGCTCCCAAAACCAGGAGGAATTTTGGTTCAGGACACAATTCTGGTCAGGATCAGGTATTTTTTTGCCCCAATTTTGGGTTCTGGCTGCTGTGATTCCACCAGCACAGACACCCATCCCCTCTGAGTGGTGGGATAGAAAAATGAGCTCCTCCATCCCTTTTCATCCTCCCCAAATAAGTTATCTTGGAAATCAAACCCTTGTTTTTCTCAGGCTCTTCCAGTTCTTGAGTATTTCATGATTTTCTCAGATTTTTTTTTTAATGTTGACAAAACCAACATTTTTTCCCCATTTTTTTCAGTTTTCTTGATAAGCAGAGATGTCTCTGATATAAATGGTTTTATATAAATGGTGGGGGTGGGATTGGATGACCTTGGAGGTCTCTTCCAGCCTTGACAATCCTGTGGAATCCATGATTTTCCACGAAGTTTTGCTGGTATTTTTATACCTATTATCTTACCAATGGGTATAACCTCCTGATTTTTTCCTTAAAATATATATATTTAATTTATTATTGGAGATTTTCACAAATTTAAAGTCAAAGAATGAATTTCTGTGCCTAAAAGAAAGAATCCCCCAGCTCTTCCCGCTCTTCCCAAATCCATCCCTCATTCCCTGCAGCTTTTCCCTCATTTGGTTTCCCAAAATCGAGCTCTGGTTTCCAATTAGTGCAAAATTAAAGGATAATTTACTTGGAATTGGGATTCATTTCCATATATTTTATATGTAATTTTCTGGGGCAGAAGGGAAATGTTAAAACCCCCTCAAAAAAGCAGCATCTTGTTTGGGTTCCTGGATCTGGATGAGAGAAATATGGAAATATGGAATATTATATGGAAATCTCTTCCCCACACAACGCATGGAGTGAGTGAATTAAAATACCCAGAATCTCCGCTTAAATATTTTTAAATTGACAGAGAAAACTAATATTTATTCCCATGGGACTTCCCTGGGCCAGTAGCTCTTTTCTGCAGTGTTTTATACATTAATATTTAAGATATAATTTTAAATATGAATGATATCTTTAAGATATAATCTGAAACGACCTGGCATATAATGATCAAATCAGGTTTCTTATTTTAATCCAGTGAAACCCTGAAATTTATTTAATTAAAGACAGGAATGAAGCAACTTCTGTATCTGAGTAGATATTTTCAATATTTAAATAAAGTGGTGAGTCCTACAAGTAATTAAAGGCAGAGCAAAATTGACTGAAAATGGCTTTATTTTCTAAAAAGAAAAGAGGAAAACAGACTATTTTAAAGAGCATTTTTTGTCATTAACCCTATGTTTTATATCTTTTACTCTTTTAAAACAAGTCTCAATCATCAAAGTCACTGGGTTGAAATAAAACTTCCCCTTTGCAATTTTAATATGTTATAGATTTCTCCAAAGTGGGGCATTATTTCAGTGTAAAATCAATATTCCACTGCAGAAAGAGGTTTTTATATCAGAAATTTACTTCCTTGTGAGGATATTTATATATATATGTTAGTTCAGGTGGTATTTCAGCACTTGTAGCTGGATCAGATCTGCTCTGGGGGGAATAAAATCCCAAATGGCAACAGACACATCTGTACTTTGTGGTATTAAATAACATAATTAAATAGCAAATAACAGATTAAATAACTGTGCCTGGTGTCAAATAACAGATAACTTTTGACCTCTGGTTTTACAGTCTTTGTAGATTTGGATGTTATCTCTATTTCTTTCTCAGGGAAATGCAAATTATTGCATAAAATCAGACATGGGGAGAATTTCTTTATATGATCCTCTCTGTCACATTGTTTTTCTTCAGATAATTCACCCTGATATATATATATATATAATATATATATATTAGTTTAAAAGGTGTAAGTTTTCTTAAATGATAGCATTTTAAGTTTGCCCTGGACTTCCTGATGGTTCAGGGGGAACAAGACACATCTCCAAAGACAGGGTAAAAATAGTTTGAGGTTCTAAAGGGATGTTTCAAAAGAAAAACCACGTCAAGGACCAATGTCTGTGCCCTGAAACCCCCAAAACTCAAATGAGAATAATTTATTAATTTACAATTAGGGGTCTGATTAACCACAGGAACAAAACACTGAGGGAAGAAGCGACTTCTTCCAGTTTTGGTGTCTTCAGCCAAGGGCTGTGTGCTGGAGAAGACAGAATTTGGGAGATAAGACAGAATTTAGGAGAGAAGACAGCTTTGCACCAGTTGTGGATGAACAAATCCATTCCCTTCCAACTGGGGTGGGTCAGCAGAAAGGAAACAGAAGAGAGAAATAAGAGGGGAATATTTTGATCCCTATTCCAAATTATGTTCTCAGATCTGAGATGACTTCAGGACCCTCCACACCTTTGCTGTGTTTCTGGGCAGTGTGTTTTGCCTTGGCTTTGTCCCTGGGAAGGTTTTACCTGGGTTTGGCACTCCCTGTGCCACCTGTATTTAATACAAAGTCTGGGATCAGCATTCCTGGGCCTCTCCCCTGTGATCTGATGGAGCATCCAGAGTTTTTGAGTCCTGGAAGCCTTTCAGGGTGTGTTTGAGACTGACTGGAAGGGCTCAGTGCCTGTGGTGGATCTCCCTTCCTTCATGCAGGGGATCTGCTGGGTGCTGGTTGTGGTGCTGCCCAAATTCTGCCCAGTCACAGAATCCCAGAATATCCCGAGCTGGAGGGACCACCAGGATCATCCAGTGCCACCCAGGACACCCCAACAATCGCCCCTGTCCCTGAGAGCATCACCCAAACCCTCCTGGAGCTCTGGCAGCCTTGGGGCCGTGCCCACTGCCCTGGGCAGCCTGGGCAGTGCCCACCACCCTCTGGGGGAAGAGCCTTTGGCTGAGATGCCCCCTGAGCCTGCCCTGGCACAGCCCCAGCCCTTCCTGGGTGCTGGCCCTGCTCACAGGGAGCAGAGATGGAGCTGCAGCCCCCTCTGAGCTCTGCCCTCAGTGCCCTCTGCTCCAGCTGCACCAGCCAAGTGCCCTCAGTTGCTCCTCCATGGCCCCTCCAGACCCTTCCCCACCCCTTTCCATGCTGGTTTTGATGGCCAATCCTGAATTCCCAGTTCCAAGGACACCCCAAGGCATCTCCAGCCCCCTTTCCATGCTGGTTTTTGTTGGCCAATCCTGGATTCCCAGCTCCAAGGGCAACCCAAGGCATCTCCAGCCCCCTTTCCATGCTGGTTTTGATGGCCAATCCTGGATTCCCAGCTCCAAGGGCAACCCAAGGCATCTCCAACCCCCTTTCCATGCTGGTTTTGATGGCCAATCCTGGATTTCCAGTTCCAAGGGCAACCCTAAAGCTGTGTGTGCTGTTATGGAAGGATCTCCTCTGTAGGTGCCCCTTTCACCCCTGGCTTTAGGAATTGGAGGACAACCCTAAAGCTGTGTGTGCTGTTATGGAAGGATCTCCTCTGTAGGTGCCCCTTTCACCCCTGGCTTTAGGAATTGGTGCCACCCTCAGGCAGAATTAAGGGTGTCTCTCTTTTGGACACTCTCTAATAGCTTTAGATCTTTCTTACACTGAGACACCAAAACCCACCCCCAGGCTCGAGGTGATGCCACCCCAACCCAGGGCTAGGCTGGTGATGGGCATCATCTCCAGAACTTCCCCCAGCCACGTGAAGGATTTGCCCCTTCTCTCACCTCCCATCGAGCTTAAACCCCCAACATCTCCCAGGCCACCAAAACCTGAGCTGCTCCAGCTCAGCAGCCAAGCATTTGGGGCCTGGCACGATGCTGGCAGAGGGCTGTGGGGTGGTGTCACCCCCTCCAGAGGTGATAAGCACTTCCAACGTGTCCAAAATAGTGGCTGGCTCTCAGGGATGGATGCTGAGGATTGCTGCAGGATTGTTGGCTCCAGCCAAGTCCCACCAGCACGACCTTCAGAGGTGCCAGCACGGGCTGGGGTGCACTCAGGGCGTCAGGGATGGTGTTAGTGACAAAATATCTGGGTCACTGCCCTGTCTGCAGTGACAGTTTTTGCAGGGAGTTTTCTCTCCCAGGTCACACCCTGGGGTGGAAGGCTCAGAGCAGGGCAGTGACACCGACTGAGCCACCCATCTCCTGAGATTGCAACCAGAAAATGAGCAAAATTAAAGATATTTACCCTGCAGGTTCAGCAAGGCGAGGAATTAATGGGTGCTGGGAGGGATGCAGCTCTGTGTGCTGCTCTTCACCTGTCTTTCCAGTCAGATATTCAGCCTCTCATCTGTTCCATGGGCTTTTTTAATGAGATTTAAAACCTTTAAACCATCTACACCCCCCCAAATTTTGCTGACCCCCACAGGGTGCATCCCAAGAGCGGTTTGTTCACGTTTCCAGGGCAGAGAAAGGGGACAAGGAGTTCCCTTCTTCCCTTCTGGAAGTTCCTGCAGCCACTCCAGTTTTCTGCCACCAACTGGGTAATTCCTACATCATTAATTAGGAGCCTGATGGGATTCCCACAGGGAATGTGGGATTCATCAGGCCAGGTTTTCTCCACCCCAGCTGATGCTTTAAGGGCATCATTTCACCCAGCCAAGAAGGAAAGCCCTGCTCAAACTTATCCCCTCCTTCCCTACAACACGTAAAGTTGGGTACTGAAAGAAAGGAAGAGAAGATTTTGCATCTGGAAAGGTCTATTTTTTTTTTTTACACTGAGTTTTTATTTTTTTTTCTAGTAGTACACGTGCCAAAGACAAACATCGACAGGAATTTCAGCTTTCATGCCTTTAAAAACATTTTATAGGAGGTCCATTGCTGAAAGAGAATGGTTTAACATGATGAGCCAGTTGTTTGCTGTTTGCTGGGGTTACTTTGAATTTGAGAAACAGAGAAAATGCAATTTTTGATGGATGGAAGTGGAAAAAAGGGCAGATTGTTAACACTCCATTGAAACATCTTTTTAATATAAAAAAAGGAAAATATCTCAAGGAGAGCAGAGCGTCTCCCACTGTAAAATCTTGGTTTCCTTTCTGCCCAGTGCTCTGTGGAGTCTTTTCTCTAAGGAAAGTCTGCAAGTGGCACTTGTAGGAGGAGGAAACCCTGGGAAATTTGGGAAATGGTTGAGTTTGGATGGCAGGAAGGAGAAGAGAGCCAGTCTGTCCTCTGGTACTGCCAGGATATGGAACAAACTGGCTCAGTGGGGACAAACTGGGGGGGTCTGGGCAAGTTTGGGACTCCAGGAGAGCCCAACAACAGGACTGATGTCCTTCCCACCACAGCAAGAGCCTTAACAGGGCAACCCAAGGCATCTCCAGTCCCCTTTCCATGCTGGTTTGGATGGCCAATCCTGGATTCCAATCTCCAAGGGCAGCCCAAGGCATCTCCAGTCCCCTTTCCATGCTGATTTTGATGGCCAATCCTGGATTCCAATCTCCAAGGGCAGCCCAAGGCATCTCCAACCCCCTTTCCATGCTGGTTTTGATGGCCAATCCTGGATTCCCAGCTCCAAGGGCAACCCAAGGCATCTCCAACCCCCTTTCCATGCTGGTTTTGATGGCCAATCCTGGATTCCCAGCTCCAAGGGCAACCCAAGGCATCTCCAGCCCCCTTTCCATGCTGGTTTTGATGGCCAATCCTGGATTCCCAGCTCCAAGGGCAACCCAAGGCATCTCCAGCCCCCTTTCCATGCTGGTTTTGATGGCCAATCCTGGATTCCCAGCTCCAAGGGCAACCCAAGGCATCTCCAGCCCCCTTTCCATGCTGGTTTTGATGGCCAATCCTGGATTCCCAGCTCCAAGGGCAACCCAAGGCATCTCCAGCCCCCTTTCCATGCTGGTTTTGATGGCCAATCCTGGATTCCCAGCTCCAAGGGCAACCCAAGGCATCTCCAGCCCCCTTTCCATGCTGGTTTTGATGGCCAATCCTGGATTCCCAGCTCCAAGGGCAACCCAAGGCATCTCCAGCCCCCTTTCCATGCTGGTTTTGATGGCCAATCCTGGATTCCCAGCTCCAAGGGCAACCCAAGGCATCTCCAACCCCCTTTCCATGCTGGTTTTGATGGCCAATCCTGGATTCCCAGCTCCAAGGGCAACCCAAGGCATCTCCAGCCCCCTTTCCATGCTGGTTTTGATGGCCAATCCTGGATTCCAATCTCCAAGGGCAACCCAAGGCATCTCCAGTCCCCTTTCCATGCTGGTTTTGATGGCCAATCCTGGATTCCCAGCTCCAAGGGCAACCCAAGGCATCTCCAGCCCCCTTTCCATGCTGGTTTTGATGGCCAATCCTGGATCCCCAACGCCAAGGACAACCCTAAAGCTGTGTGTGCTGTTATGGAAGGATCTCCTCTGTAGGTGCCCCTTTCACCCCTGGCTTTAGGAATTGGTGACACCTTCAGGCAGAATTAAGGGATAGAAGTTGTGACATTCTCTCTGCTGTTCAGCCTGGAGAAGAGAAGGTTCCAGGGAGACCTCAGAGTCCCTTCCAGTGCCTGAAGGGGCTCCAAAAAGCTGGAGAGGGACTTGGGACAAGGCTCTGGAGTGATAGGATGAGGCAGAATGGCCTTAAGCTGAAGGAGGCATGTTTAGATTAAATTTTGGGAAGAAATCCTTCCCTGGGAGGGTGGGCAGACCCTGGCACAGGGTGGGCAGAGAAGCTGTGGCTGCCCCTGGATCCCTGGAAGTGTCCCAGGCCAGGTTGGATGGGGCTTGGAGCACCCTGGGCTGGTGGAAGGTGTCCCTGCCCATGGCAGGGGTGGGATGAGATGATTTTTAAGGTCTCCACATCTCCACCCGATATGAACACGAGGGAAGGTAGAACCAGGTGACCTGCCCTGAGGACAATTCCCACCTCCTCCACTAGAGCTGAAATGTGACCCATCAGCTGTGTTTGGAGATCCTGATTTCAAGGCTGCTTCACGTTTTTTGGAGAGACAGATGAGATGTGCGTTCCTAGAGCAGTTCAGGATGGGGTTTGGGTCCTCAATCCTTCATTTACCAAGTGGGTCTGCAATAAAACAAAGTATTTTATTAAGATAAAAATCAGGGAAAATCTGGAAATGGGATATCAAAGGGCAGCTTTGACCTTGGAGAAAATAAAATCATCATGAACTTTTTCCTCAGTCCACTGTGCAACCACAGAATTTTGGGACTGCTCTCTTGCAAAAGGGATGAAAGATGGAGCTGGAAGCAGAGTTGGATTTCAGAGTTGCTCCTCTAGGGATGGCCAATTCTGGCTCCCATAAAGCTGCCCATAATTTCCCAGGAATGCCTGGAGAATCCCTCTTGGCAGTTGTGAAATAGGAGGGGACAAATGCAAGTCTTTATCCAAAACATCAAACCCTCATTTTCTTTACCATGGCATTTATTCTGTTTATGAGAGGATGAAGACACAAATCTGTAAAGCCTAAACAGGCTGTTTGATTCCTGTGCTTGAAGTCAAACTGTGTTGCAGGATAACCCAAGCTGATAAAAGAAAAGAAAAGGGATTATTGGGAGGATGTTCTTTGTAGAAATTGTGCCCTGAGAAAGAAACACATCTTCTGTTTGTCCCCAGCCAGCAAGGTGTCCTGGTTCTGGTTCACAGGTCGCTGTGTCTCAGCTATTTGGGGATGGAATTGATTGAATTAATCATTAATTTTCTGCCTCATTTATGGCTTTTACTGGATCTCCTCAACTCCACCTTAGCAGAACTTCAGGGAGGGAGCTCTGCAGGCTGGTCAGGAAACAGAGCAAGGATGAGTCAAATAGAACCATTTCTATAAACCTGGTGTGGGAAACATGGAATTTGGGACAAATCACCAGTGGTGCTTTTGAAGTGGACCTCTTGGGTGTGGATGTGGAGCTTGACACCAGAGAATCATGGAAAGGTTGGCTTGGAAGGGACCTCAAAGCTCTCTGCAACTTGGTGGTTCCACCAGTTCCCTGTGAGGAATAGAAAGAGTTAATGCACAGATTTATTTATTTATAGCATTCCCTTAGCACTTAAAGGAAAGGTGTTGACATCACTTGCACAGCTAACATTTAGAAATTATTAAATGCAGTGGTTAAACTTCAGTTATTTCATGGTATGAAAATTCTCTGGTAATTAAGAAGGTTGTTTGCCTTCAGTGTTGCTTCTATTCCAATTCAGTCCTAAGAATCATGGAAAGGTTGGCTCCAAGATTTCATTATTCTCATCCATGATTTCATTATTCTCTCTTCAGTTTCATATCCATGTGCTTGACCCACAAATCTCTTGCCCTTTAATTGCTCAATTAAAGATGCTTTAATTGCATCTCGTGTGTTTCAAAGCTCCTTGATGGCCCAAGGTTGAACACCCCTGATACCCATAATACCAATAATCACATTCCCAGGCCTAGATGGTTTATGTTTTTATTTCCTCCCACATTTTCAAAGCTTCATTCTGATTGATAACCTCACTTATCAGAAGAATTGATTACATTCACCTCTTTTCCTTCAGCCTGAAGTGCTTGTTTTGTGTTTACCAGCTTTGTGTGCTCCCCAATTTGAGACTTTTGCTCCATCCTGGACGTCTCTCTTGTGTTTTTAGAGCAGAGTCCATTTTTTTTTTTGCCTTTCTACCCATTTCTGCTACTTTTGATGGTACTGGTGGTGGTGGGGGGATCACACTGGTGAAGGCAGCAGTTTTAATATGAATTCTAATTTAATATGAATATGAAACAGCTCATCTAATCTTTTCTGTGAGGGGTTTGGTCTTACTGCTCCTTTGTATTTTGCAACCTCTCCTTCAGGTCTGGAGGTGATTTTATTCCCAGGACACACCCACATGTACACAGAGCCCACCAGGGACACATCACCATGGACAGCAGAGCTTTTACAGCCCCCACAAACACACAGATCACCATGGACAACACCAAAGTCCTGCCAAGTGGGGGTTGTCCTCTTCTCCTGGGAAACCAGAGACAGGATGGGATGGAACAGCCCCAAGCAGTGCCAGGGCAGGGCCAGGGGGGACATCAGGAGGAATTCGTGCCTGGAAAGGGTGGTCAGGCCTTGGCAGGGGCTGCCCAGGGAGGGTTGGAGTGCCCAGCCCTGGAGGTGCCCAAGGCAGGACTGGCCGTGGCACTCAGTGCTCAAGGTGGGCATCGGGTACAGGGTGGGCTCCGTGGTCCTGGAGATCTTCTCCAACCCAAATGATTCTGTTTTCCCCTTGATAGTAGATTTCATGCTCTCACACACCCAAGGATCTCACTCTGGTAGTTTTCCTGTTCTTGAGCTCCAATCCTGCAGACGAGGTGCCAGGTTCCTGAAGAACCTGCATGAGCACCTTGACAAAGGATTCCAGGATGGGTAAGGACCACAGTGGGCATCTGGTGCCACCTCCCTGCTCCAGCAGGGCCATCCCAGAGCACAGGGCACAGGGTTGTGGCCAGATGGGTCTGGAATATCCCCAGGGAGGAGACTCCACACCCTCTCTGGGCAATCTGTTCGAGTGCAAGGTCATGAAGTTCTCCCTCCTGCCCAGGTGGGACTCGCTGGGCATCAGTTCCTGCCCGTCCCTCTTGTGCCAGGGCTGGGCCCCCCGAGCAGAGCCTGGTCCCTGCTCTGCCCCCTCCCTGAGGCACTGATGGACAAGGGCAGGGCCCCTCTCAGTGTCCCCTCTGGAGGCTGAACAGCCCCAGCTCCCTCAGCCTTTGCTGCTCCCAGAGATGCTCCATCCCTTGGGCATCTTTGTCCCCTTGCCCTGGCCCCGCTGCAGGAGCTCCAAGTCTCTCTTGAACTTGTCTTAGGTCATCCCTATTGAACATCTTGACATTCCCAAAGTCCAGATCCATTCTCCACTCACGAGATGACCTTCAGCAATGGCCATCTGCACTGGATGGGCTTCTTCCCATCAAATGGTATAAATTTGTACTTAAAATGCTATTTTAGGTGTGTCAGTCCGTTCAAGTGCGTGCTTTTCCCCATATGGATCTAATTTGCATCGGGGAGATAAATGGAAAATTCAGATCCTCAGGAAGTGTTTCTTTCCCCCTCCTTTCTCAATCCTTGAACCTCCAGCCCTTTGAACTCAGAACTTACTGTGGAGACAGTGTTGGTTCCCAGGTGGTGGCGTGAGGCTCAGAGCACTCAGGAGTGGGGCTGAGCAGTGTTAGCTGGGGGGTGGATGCCCAAAAATCCGGGACACAACTCAGCAGTTCCAGTTTTCACTTTGGGTGAAACTTTATGGGGAGTCAGGAGGAAACACACACATTGCAGCAAAGCTGAGCACTCCTCTGCTTCCCTGATTTCCTCATTCCCAGATGCACCAGATGAATTCTCTGCCTTGTCCTGACACAGTTCTGTGTCCTGCAAACTGCATCTTCACTTGAAACCAGAATTAACGATGGTGCCTGAAGTGTTATGGGGATCAAGTAACACTTAAGAGAATAGCAACATACCCTTAGCAGAAAAAGCCATTCAAACTTTTCTGGAGGTTATCCATCAAGATCTTTGTTTAAAAATAACCCAGCAGGATGGTTTGGGAAGTCAGTGGAGCAGGTAATAACGCTGCATCTGGAGGCCAGAAGGTCTGGCACGACCCGCTACGTGCACTCCAGTTATTCCAAACCCGCTGAATCCTCTTGTTTTCCATTCTGGTATTATTCTGGGGAGCATTTTCATTTCTCTGCACTCCAAAGGACGTGTTTGCTTCACCAACAGGGGCTGGGACCAGCTGTTCAGAGACAAATGCCTCGTGATGGGGTGGTAAAATCAGAATTTTGGAGACCTAATGCTGTTGACCTGCCCCAATTCCACAGGGAATCCCAAGAGGAGGGTGAAATAAATGCTGGGGGCAGAGATGGAGTGGGAGGGTCGAAGGGCTGATTTCCATTGCTGCCCCAGGCTGAGACACAAACACCTCTGGCATCTCACAAAGGGGACTTTTAGGGCCAGCCTGGAAATCTCCAGCCCTAAATCAGCAATGGGGTTTCTCTTTCAGAATATGAAATTGAGAGATCCTTTTTCCTGAGGATGAAGTGTGTCCTGGCCAAGAGGAATGCAGGACTGACGTGCAGTGGCTACAAGGTAATGCACACAAGCTTTTTATCCCCCACCCTTCAAGTATTCAACAACTGACAAGTTTATTTATTTAGGTGGGTGGGGTTTTTTTTTGACATATGTATAGCTGAGAGCAAAACCTGTGATGGAAAGAACCTGGAAAGATCCAAAAAACACCACTCCAGATCCCTTTAGGAATTCAATTCTCCCCTCCCTCCCAGTGAGCTGGAGTTTGCTTTGTGGCACATTCCCACATCTTGCTCCCTGATCCTCCAGGCTGGGCAATGAGCTGGAGCCCAGCCCTGGAGCTGCAAGGAGAGCACACAGAGAGGTCTCATCCCCCTGGGATAAGAATTTGGAGCCTCTCCACATCCCTCAGCCCTGGCTGAGCAACCACCCAGCTCCACAAGTCACCTCACTGGCCTTAAAATTCACAGTATTCCAACCAACCATTGCTGTCACCCAGGGCTGGACTGGGCCCAACCACTAAATCTGTTTATAATCTCACTTTGTATCGTTTTTCTGTTTATGACATGAAATCAGAAGCCACAGCAAATGCTGAGGTTTTGGAAAAACAGCTGCCAAGTCAGGTAGTTTTGATTTGCAGCTTTGCAGGTAGATTTAATTTCCAGATCTGCAGGTAGATTTAATTTTCGGATCTGCAGGTAGATTTAATTTTCAGATCTGCAGGTCGTTTTTATTTGCAGCTTTGCAGGTAGATTTAATTTTCAGATCTGCAGGTAGATTTAATTTTCAGATCTGCAGGTAGTTTTGATTTGCAACTTTGCAGGTAGATTTAATTTCCAGATCTGCAGGTCGTTTTTAGTTGCAGCTTTGCAGGTAGATTTAATTTTCGGATTTGCAGGTTGTTTTTATTTGAAACTTTCCAGGTAGATTTAATTTCTGGATCTGCAGGTCGTTTTTATTTGCAGCTTTGCAGGTAGATTTAATTTTGGGATCTGCAGGTTGTTTTTATTTGAAACTTTGCAGGTAGATTTAATTTCCAGATCTGCAGGTAGATTTAATTTCTGGATCTGCAGGTAGTTTTTATTTGCAGCTTTGCAGGTTGTTCTTACTTGCAGCTCCACAGTGTGTGAGTTTTGCTGCTCAGGGAGGATAATTCACACCCAGCCTGGGCAGGATTCTTTGGTTTGAGTTATTCAAAGCCAAAAAGGAAAAGGCTGGAAGAGAAGCAGAGCTCTTTAAAGGAATGTGTCCAGAGTGCAGCCGTGTATCTGTTTATTTACCTGCCTGGTAGGACTGATAATTCTTCATTACATGAGCCCTGTTTGCTCAGCTGCTTCCCAGCAAAACTGATCCTGTCCCAGGGCTGAATCTGAAATCAGGTGAGAGAGGAGAGCTTGTAGTGATGGTATCTCTCTATTCTCATTCCTATTTATTCTAATTCCCTCTTTAGAAATATCACTCTTTTTTGCTCTCTATTTAAAGCTTGCACAGAGAAACATTAAAGGATTTATTCACCCAGAAAAAAGCTGGCCTAAATTTATCCCCTTTGATTGTCAGGATTCAGTTTTTAAATGATCACCTGATTAGGTGAAGCACAGGAAAAACTCCTGGAATGAGTGATCTGGGAATGCAGATCTGCTGAGGGATCTTAAAGAAGTTATTCTTGGAACTGTATTTTTGCTAAACATAAATCACTTGAGAACTGAGGAGCAGAAAGGAGGGTTAGAGAGGAGGAGCCTGTTCACAGGTGATGTTTGGGAGGTTGGTCAGGAATAATAAATACAGGGAAAATTGATTTTTTTTCCACTGGACACAGTTAAAAGTCAAACAAGCAGAGAAATCAAGCTAAAAGTATCAAGTCTGAGGCTTGCCCTAGAAAACTGAGAGCAGTCCTAACCACTCCATGGAATAGATGTGATGTTCTGGAATAGTCCAAGGGTGCCTTTCCCCTCCTCTTGAGCTGCCATTGTGCATTTTGACAGTCTGACACTGCCATTATCACCTCTGAGATGAGGAATTGCACACAGGGACTCTGAAATCTGATCTCAAAGACCCCGGGCTTGGTAATGGGAGAGAAGAACATCATCTAAACTCGAGCAGAGAGCTTAAAACTCCTTTCTGGTGCATTTATATGTGCATTGCTTCAGCCTTATAAATGTGATGCATTAATATCCACGGGATTTTTGAAGGGTCTGCTTTTCTTGAGCACAATAACTCATTAGGATGTCAATGTTTTAATACAGAATCTGTATAAAAAGCAGCTGCCAGATTTTTTCTCAATGAACAGGAATTCTGCCCGTGCCTACAAGAAAGTATTAATTAGAAAGCAATTGGAGAGTCCCCAAAGAGCACGTGCCTCAATCCTGGATTAATCCCACTGGCAGCAAACACAGCTTTGTGTTCCCTCTCCTTGCATCTCCATTTACAAACAAACCAAAATCCCCAAATCTCGACACCCTGAGCAAAATTTAATAACATTTGTGAGTGGGGCTTTATAAAATCATTGAAAACGAGTTGTTGGCCAGTTTGACAGGAGAAATTGTCCCTTCCTGTGGCAGGTGATCCACTGCAGTGGCTACCTGAAGATCCGCCAGTACATGCTGGACATGTCCCTGTATGACTCCTGCTACCAGATCGTGGGGCTGGTGGCCGTGGGCCAGTCCTTGCCCCCCAGTGCCATCACCGAGATCAAACTCCACAGCAACATGTTCATGTTCAGAGCGAGCCTGGACCTCAAGTTGATATTCCTGGATTCCAGGTACGCAGCTCTTTCGCTTCCGGCACCAAAGGGTTTCCAAAGGCCACATTGGGGTTTCCAAACGGATCAAAATACCCTGAAAAAATAAAGCAGGGCAAAATAGACCTGGGGCTCGAAGGCTGGGTGAGAGTTCCAAGCCTTGGAGGCAGCTGGATAGACCATACTTTGTCCTGAATGCCAAGAAATAAGAGCCTGGACAATTTAACCTTGAGTTACCTGCGGGTTCAGAGAGGCTGAGCCCTTCTCTCTGTGAGTTTTCATCCCATTCTCACCTTAAAGGACATAAATTTTAACATACAAGGCTGGCAAAAGGAACGAGGGTGCACCAAAAATGGACAGCCCCACGAGTGGAGCACTAGGATCAAATGTCTTGTTGGGGTCATCAAGGGGGCTTTGGATAGAGCTGGAAGGAAACAGAGTTTTCTGCCCTTCAGAGCCTTAACCAGGAACCCAAAGCTGTTGATGGGGTTGTTAGAATGAAAATTAACACCATGGGATATCACACAACCTTCTCAACCAGAATCTGGGGAAATTCCTCTTGCTGAGGGAGCAGACCCCTGCCTTCACTCTCACACAGCAGCTCCCACAGCAGCTGAGAAGAGCCCAGAACCAGAGCTGAAAGGATTCATCCCTCTGTTTTTGAGGTGCAGGGACTTGTAGCACACCATGGTCCTTTGTATGGTGCAGTTTGAGGTACCTGGAGGGGAAAAGCTCAACATCCACACCACTGACAGCATGGTTATCCCCCAAAATCCCTGCCTGGGTAAAATGGGTCCCATATTTCCCTGGCATGCTGGATTTAAGATACAGATATTATATTCCTGTGCAGTGGTGGCAAAGATCCTGCAGCCCAGAGAGTGGGGAAGCAGCTCAGCCATGCAAGAACATGCTCCTTCTTCATGCTGGGCCCACCAGAGAGTGGCCCATCAGCTGCTCAGACACAAAGATCTCCTTGTTTCTGGAATCCTTCCCCTTTTTTCTTGGCTCACATCACTTGATGTACCAGCTCCAAAGAAGCACGAAGGGGGTTCGGCGACGTGTCTTTGCATGTGGGGGGGAAAAAAGGGAAATGATGTGCCTAAGAGGAACTGCCTGGAGACAGAAGTGTCTTCAGAGGAGACAGGAGAACCAGAGGTGTTGACAGGAGCATGGCCAGCCCCAGGGCTGTGTTTGCCAAGGAGCAGATGGGTGTCATCCACCCACGGCACACTTGGGGTGTTCAGCACTGCCAAAACCTTCTGCTCTGTTTGCTCAGAGCTGGGGCACGTTGGGAACGAGACAAAACTCTTGTCAGGCTCAGTTATCTCACTTTGTATCGGCAAAGTGTTGGTGGATCTTCAGGGGTGACAGTCACAGCAGGGAGGGTGGGGAGGAGCAGTTCTAGAACCCTTTCTGGATGCTTGTCCCAACATAAACCACCCAGGAGTTCATCCACTGGTGTCCATACAGGGCAAAGTGTTGGTGGATCTTCAGGGGTGACAGTCACAGCAGTTCTAGAACCCTTTCTGGACGCTTGACCCAACATAAACCACTCAGAAGTTCATCCACTGGTGTCCCTGACAAGGGACACGGTCACTTCTCTCCAAAGGGACCTGCTCCTTCTGGTTTTCGTGGTGCAGAGAACCCACTGAGAACTCAAGGGGCCAAACCTGGTCACTGGGGCACACCCTGCTGTCCTCTGGGTGCCCTGTCACATGTCAAGGACAACCTCGAGAGCCCACACAGTGGCTTGGTGAGGGTTAATTTTATGTTAAAGAAGTAAAACCACCGAGTTTGGTTCCAGATTCAAAACTTTGGGTGTCCAGGATGGATTTTTTGGCCCATGGGAAGACCTGCTCAAAGTGAGACAGTGGAGAAATGACCACCTGGCTTAGGCTGGTGGGGTTTGCTTTGTACTTGATTTGCAATAAAGCAGAACTCAAAGGCATTTTAATGTCGTTTTCTGATTTCCTTCAGAAGAACCCAAACTCCTGAGACACTCTCAAGGAGAATGCCAAGTTAGAGGCAAAAAACGAGTAGAGAGGGTGCCCAACAGTTACAAAAGGAAAAAAACCTAATAAAAATATACATTATGTGCAATCCCATGTTGGCACACGTTGCTTGAGATCCCATAATTGTCTCTGTAGATGTTGCTGTGCTATTCCCTGGTGCAGAATTGAGTTCTCTGTTTGAGTTCAGACCAGAGACATCCTTTGGAAGTGAAACCCTGACCATGCCCTCTCACTGCACTGCAGTCCATGGCAGGAAGAGGCCTCAGGCATTCCAACTGGATTTCTTCCCTCTAAACTGGAGTTCAGGCTCCAAGAACAAGCCTGGGACACCCCAACTCTTATAAAGCTTTCAGTCCACAGGCTTAGACCAGAGCCAGCCTTGAGTGAAAGTCTTGAAATTAGAAGAAGTAGATCCCCAACATGACCATTTCAGCCTACAGCTCCTCTGCTAATGGGTGGTGTGGCTTGTTAATGCAGACCTGGCTCTGTATGGGACCTCTGTCCTGCCTTTTTGAAGTGAAGAAAGCCCAGGACATCTCCAAACACCCCCAACAAGCCACATTTGGACCGTCACACGTTGTGCTTTAAGGACTTTTGTTCCCAACCCACTGTGTTAAATATCAAAAGGAAAGTCCATTTTTGGAGCATGAAGTTGGACTCTTCAGGTGTGAGCTGTGTGATCTGGTCCTTCAGCACCTGCAGAGATGTTGCTGTTTCCAATCCCTCCTTTTTTTCTGCTTCCCATCATGGGAGGATGTTTTTTGGTCAGGCCTTCCTTACCTTGTGGTCTTCACACCTCCTTGCCTTTCCCCATTCTCAGCTGGAATCATCTCCTGCCTCCTTCTCCTGTCAGGAATGAGCCTGAATTCCTTCACAGACCACGACCACAGCTCCTACAGAGTGTTACACTTGTGTATTTGTAAAAACAAAGGAAAATGGAGCCCACAGGGGTGGGTTTATAGTTTCATGAGCAGCTCCTCATCTGGGACCCTGTGCCAAGGATTTTGCAGGGCAATGGAGAAAGCCCAAGGTGGAAACAAGGAAAAGAGCCCTTTCTTCTACATCTGTGTGCCAGGGAATAGCTGCACCTTGCTCTTCCTGCATTGAGAGGGGTTTATTTTCCTATAAAGATGAAGATTCTGCTTCCAAAACTAACATTTTGTCCTGCAGGTTTTAAGCACATGATTTGTTGGCACAGTCAAACGGTTTAGATTAATGAAATTGAATATTCCTGAATATTTTGTTTATTATGGATTGGTCCTTTTCCAGGGTCACTGAATTGACTGGATATGAACCCCAAGATCTGATAGAAAAAACCCTCTACCACCACGTGCATGGCTGTGACGTGTTCCACCTCCGATACGCCCATCACCTGTGTAAGTACTGGGAACACTGGGCTGGANCTGCCCCTGGATCCCTGGAAGTGTCCAAGGCCGGGTTGGACGGGGCTTGGAGCACCCTGGGCTGGTGGAAGGTGTCCCTGCCCATGGCATGGGGTGGGAATGGATGATCTTTAAATTCCCTTCCACCCCAAACCATCCTGGGATTCTGTGCTTCTATGAAACACATTAGGTGGAGTGAGAAGTCCTGCAGACAACAAGCACAGTGCTGGGAAGCAGAAAAACCTTTCCAAATCTTGATTGGAGACAGATTTTCCAAAGTACTTGGCCATCACTTAAGGAAACCATTAATTCTGCAAATAAGCTTGATACTCAGGCTGCCCTGCTTCTGAAAAAAAAAAAAAACTCAAACTTATCTGGCCAGTTTTATCTTTGTACTTAGGGAGTCAGGGCTCTGCTGAAAATTTGGACTTGGTTCTGCAGGGTTGAAGGAGAAAAAATAAACTCAAAAGAGCAAGTGAGTGAGTGAGAGGGCGAAATCTGGGCTTTGCTAGCTCCTGTTGTTCAAATAAACCCCCTGCACCAGCTCCCCATTCCCCTGAAATATGTTAGTAATAACCATCCAGTGTTTGAAGTGGATGCAAACCCAAAAAAGATCCTTGGAGGAACATTCATTAATAGCATGTGGATGAGGTTTGGGGAACGGATTGTCAGGGGGGAGAAAAAAAATGAGCATTTAATAATTTTCCCGTCTTCCAACAGAGACACCAATCATATCTTCAAACATCTGGATCTGGGAAGTAGTTCATTCAGTAGCACATTAATTTGAAAAGCAAATTGAGGCAATAGCTGAACCCTGCCTTTGGCTCAGCCTGCTGCAAGCCATACGATGAAAAGATGACATCCAAAAAACCCAGGGCAGGGAGTTTTTTGCCAGATTGCTCCTGTAGGCTGGAAGCAGCCAGAGTCCAATCCTTCTCTGGGGCTTCCTGAAGGAGAAAATAGCCCATTCTTCACGTTAATATCTGCTGTTCGTGAGGAGCTGGAATAGGAAAGGGGTTGTAAGTGCATTTGGCAAGGCAGGGCTGAAATTCCAAGGCTGAATTCCACTGATGGTAGGGAAAGCTGGAGCTGAGCTTTAGAGCAAGTTCTTATTTACCAAAACACTGTTGAATACCCTGGGGTGCTCTGAAAATCACAGAGAGAAGGGCACAGGGTGAAGTCCTCTCAGGGCATCCTCTTGGTGGTGGTGCCACCCTCACCTGGATGTCACCTGGATGAAGTGCCACTCATTATTTTCCCAAGCTGATTTGAAATACTTTTATCAGCCAGCAAGGAGATGACCCCTCTACAGCCACAGTCACCCCTGGAAAACAGAGTCCCACTTTGGATCATTCTGTGTGTGAGAGAGGACCATTTCCAAAAAGCAAAAGAGTGGTGGGTTTGCACTTTGGCTGCTGGTTTGGTCTCTGTGTGTGTGGCTGGAGGTTGAAATAAAGAGGGAAATCATTTCTGAATGACCCACCACATCCTCCCCAGGAAAAAACCAAACCCCTCGACCAAACAGAATCCTGAGAGCAGTTCTGTGTGTTAAAAGGAAATTAGTGTAAAGCTTAAAAACAGAAGAATGCACAGGAATTCATGGGAGTATCAAAGCAAATAGACCCCAAGAAGTGAAAATTGATGACAAATCCTTGGGCAAGAGCACAGAATCATTGTTAGAATCCCCAGTGATGGGAATGATTAAAGCAGATGTAAAGTGCACAAGCTCCCTGTGGGGAGAATGGTCAGGGTTCCCCTCACCATCCCCCAAAAAATGTCTCAGGAACACAAACAGCACAAGGTTGGCAGGTTTCACATACCATTCCCTACAGCAACCCGGTGATGAAGTGTCATCTGATGGAGAAATCTGAAGAGAAACATCTTACACCTAATAAGGGTATTAAGAGAAGGAAAAGCAACCCTAAACTCGGGTGATTGTTCTCTGTTTCCGAGAGAAAAAGGAAAACCCACGTTGCAGAAAAGCAACTGAACTCCATGTCGGGGAGCAGGGAGAATAAACCCAACAGGTTGGAAGGGATGGAAGGAGAGCAAAAAGTGCAGCTGTGGATGTTTGCCCAAGGTGTGCTGGCAGCAAAAAGCTTCCTGTTCCAAACCCTTGATGGGCTTCCAGCGCCGGGAAAACAACCCGTGGTGTTTGAACTGGTTGAACTGGTGGTGTTGATTTCAGGGGCACCATTAATACCCGCAGTGTTCCCTGCAGGCAGGCCGTGTGGCCACACCAATCACAGGATTCTTGCTTTCTAAAGCACAGGAGAGGCTGTTCCAGCACGGACAAAACACCTTTGTGCCCTCACTGAAATCATTTTGTTTGTGCCACGGGGTCTGTGAGGGGCATCTGGTGCATCCCAGATGTTGCAGCATCGTTGCTGTTCCTACAGAACCTTCAGCAGGATTCCCATCTCTGTCCCTTGGCAGGGCATCAACCCCAGCTGGTGTCGTCACCAAACCCTTCTCCTGCCTTTGTGTTTGTAGAACTCCTGTGACAGCAGGGCACGTCTTCACCGCCTCTGGCTTTGGGTCTGCCCTGGCTCCCTCAGCAACCAAAGCTCTCCTGGGAGGGCACCACGAGGTTTGGAGGGGTCAGAAGAACTGCAGCACTTGGGCACGTCCTCCAAGGGCAGAGGAAACAGATTGTCCCACGGTGGGACAATCCATGAGAAATCCATGGCTTTTAGTGGCATCCTGAAGGGCAGGCTGGGAACTCCCAACCACATGGCCAGGAGCTTCGTGGAGCCTTGAAAATAGTTCTGACACACCAGGAGGAGCAGCCCGGCCAGCCCAGAGCCTTTTTCAGCCTCTCTGCTGAGCCAGGAAGGAGCCACAAGCATGGAACACCCAGTTGCAGATGGCACAGGGCTGGAGCCACGGAATCCTCCCCCCTGGATCGCAGCAGAGGCCACCAAGAAGTCACAGATTGTCTCGGTGGTGCCTTCACCTCGCTCCCATCTCTGAGGTTTCCCATCCAGCATCAAACAGGGCCATTTAAGGCAGAGCCAGAGGGAAGCTGACCTCATTTAGTGTCTCAGCAGCACAGTCACTGTCCCCCAGCCAAGGTCAGACTTCCCCCAGATCGCTGAAAATGCAGGAGACATGGAGTCCTCCTCCCCCCTCCCAGGAGGAATATTGGTTTATCCATGTAATTAGGAAGGAAAGCTGAACACTGAAGTCCTCGGTGGTTTTCACATCTCTTAAAGTGCTGCCTTAACAGAAGCAGGGATTTAAAAAAAGAAATCAGTGAGAAAGGAAGGAAGCCAAAAGTAGTCCCCAAGCACACGGGAGAACTTTGTTATAACTAGCGATCCATGACAGCATTAATTTCTCTTTTGGAAGGCTGAGCGAGGCATTTGGAACTCCAGGAAAATGTGCTCGTTCAACCAGCACAAAGGCTCAGTTCTGAAAAGCCGAGACCACAGTCCAAAAACTATCTGTTAGATGATCTGGGATAATGGACAAGCACCATTTCCTGGAAGGGGACCGTCTGGATTACAGAATGACTCACAAAATCAGAGAAACCCAGACTGGTTTGGGTTGGAAGGGACCTCAAAGGTCACCCATTCCCACGAGGGACACCTTCCACCAGCCCAGGGTGCTCCAAGCCCTGTCCAACCTGGCCTTGGACACTCCCAGGGATGGGGAATCCACACCTACAAAACACCATCCACCAGTGTAGAACACAGAAAACAGTGAATCCATTGTATAAAGCTGATTATTAGCAAATATTTTAAGAACAGACTTAATTGGCATTGTTAGACTGAACCTTTGAGTAGCAACTACAGGACCTTTAACTTGGGGTGATAAATTGCACTTAAAGAATATGCCTTTATATTTTATAGGTGTATTTACATCTTTACATACACACTCCTCATGATTTTCTTAAATATCTGTACATCTGCACCCCTCCAGTCCACAGAGCACTCCATGTGGAGATGTGGGAATGATAAAGGACATTGTCAAGGATGAGGCAAAAAGCTGATAATTAAGAGAGACTTCAAACCCTAAACAGCAGTGGGTTGATGCCCTCAAGGGTGGGAGTTTGAGCATCCTGCAAGTTCACAGAATCATGGAATATTCTGAGTTGAAGGGACCCCCAAGGACCATCCAGTGCCACCCCAGCCCTGCCCAGGACACCCCAACACTCCCCCTGTCCCTGTCCTGGTGTCCAAAGGCTCCTGGAGCTCTGGCAGCCTTGGGGCCGTGCCCACTGCCCTGGGCAGCCTGGGCAGTGCCCACCACCCTCTGGGGGAAGAGCCTTTGGCTGAGATGCCCCCTGAGCCTGCCCTGGCACAGCCCCAGCCCTTCCTGGGTGCTGGCCCTGACAATGCAGAGGGATGGGACAGTCAGTCCTGAGAGATGGTTTAGATGGTCCAGGCTTTGGGGAGACCTCACTGAGCCCTCCCCGTACCTTAAGAGAGCTTGTGGAAAGGAGGGAGGGGGACTTTTTGTATGGACAGAGTGACAGGACAAGGGACAATGGTTTTAAACTGCCAGAGGGCGGGGATAGGTGGGACATTGGGAAGGAATTGGTGGGTGGGAGGGTGGGCAGGGCCTGGCACAGGTTGGGCAGAGAAGCTGTGGCTGCCCCTGGATCCCTGGAAGTGTCCCAGGCCAGGTTGGATGGGGCTTGGAGCACCCTGGGCTGGTGGAAGGTGTCCCTGCCCATGGCAGGGGGTGGCACTGGATGATCTTTAAGTTCTCCCAACCATCTGTGACCCTATAATTGACTTAGAGGACCTTTCAGCAAGAACAAGAAGCCTTGCTCTTCTATTTCTCTGTTTTACATCAGAATATTCACCTTTTTCACATTAATGTGGTCCCTGTTTGGTGCTGAAATCACAACCCCTACTCCCTCATTTAACAATGAACCAAAAAAGCCAATCCCAGCGATGACTGCAGGCTACATAATTAATTACCAAACAGTAAACAACCCCCCAAATATTATCTCTTTAACTCCTCTTAACTCTTTAATTCCCAATTTAATATTAGACGCTCTCTCTGCCAGAAAAATCTTCCACGATTACTTATTGTAAGGCCAAATATTTTCATTTTTGGTGGTCATTTGCTCTGCTAGAAAAAGAAAGCTGCTCTTCAATTTCCTCCTCACTTCTTATTACTCTACAAGGAGAGCACAAAATTCCAGGGAACTTTGCTATTATATTCACTCTAGTCCAAGCCCTGCCTTTAAAAGCAGTAATTCCATTTCTTGACCATGTATTATGTAAAGATATTGCTGTTAGTGGTCACTTCTAGTGACCCATCATCAGTCCAGGATTTCCAAATTCACAGTAAATAGTTGATTGTATAAAAGAATAAGAAAGATGGAGTTTCCTGGGGGAATGATCCAGAACCACCTTCATCCCCTGGTGAACCATTAAAGAAATCATGAACCAGCAATCTTTGTGGCTGGATCAAATACTTAGGGATGCCCAACCTGATGTCACGACATCCCAAACAGCTTAGTGACAATTACAAGTGCAGTGAAGTGTATCAGGAAAGTGATTCACTTCCTTCTCTATTTGGGTCCTTCACAATCCATTGACATTTTAAAATGACACTTTTAAATCAGCCTTAAAAATGTAGAGCTCACAGAGGAAACAAAAATCATTGTATAAAATTACATGGCAAAATGCACAATAATCTCTCAAGCTATGAATGATAGAAGTGCTTCCAAAGGTACTGGAAAACATCACAGAATCCCAGGATAAGAAAAGTTGGAAGAGACTTTCAAGCTCATCCAGTGCCACTGTCACCAGGATCCCCCCTAATCCATGTCCCCAAGGGCCACATCCAGACACCTCTGGGGACACTCCCAGTGACCCCACCACCTCTCTGGGACACTCATTCCAAGGCCTGACCACTCCTGCAAGGAAAAATTCTTTCCAATATCTAATCAGCACCTCCCCTGGTGCAATTTGAGGCCATTTCCTCCCGTCCTTCCAAACTGGTTGTGTCCCCTTCCAAATAATTTTGCTGCCTTGAGCTTTTCTTTTCCCAGAAGAGAAGGAAGGCAAACCCCAGGAGTTTTCAATATTATTTGTAAATATTGATGGTTCATTATGAATTTACCCCAAGGGGCAGCACAGATACCTTTGAGGAAGGGCTGGTTAAGAGTCAGTGGGAGGAGAAATTCTCCTGTAGGCGAAGGAGGGAGAAAACTCTTTACAAAAACTGGTCGTGAAAGAAATGGGGGGATTATCGTTTTTCCTTTATTTTTTTTAATAAAATTTTTGTTTTATTGTCTTTGCAGTGCTGGTGAAAGGCCAAGTGACCACCAAGTACTACAGGCTGCTGTCCAAGCACGGGGGCTGGGTGTGGGTGCAGAGCTACGCTACCATCGTGCACAACAGCCGCTCCTCACGGCCTCACTGCATAGTGAGTGTCAATTATGTCCTTACGTAAGTCCAAATACTTTGTACCATTGCATGTTGGCGCCAATCGAGTCTTCAGTTATGATATAGTTCCATTTTCCTTCCTGTGTTTTGGGACCTTCCTGTGCTTGCATGTCACAGCCCCTTTCCCTGGTCATATCCCCCCATTGAGTCATGCTTGAAGGAAGAGAGTTAATATTCCACATTTTTATATAAATCGTCATGGGAAGGGCAATGGAGATGGGGATGGGGCTGGAAAAGATGTCCTGGGGGGGTTTGTGTGGAGAAGAGGAGGCTCAGGGGGGACCTCATTGCTCTGCACAACTCCCTGACAGGAGGGGGCAGTGAGGGGGGTCGGGCTCTTCTGCCATGGCCAAGGGACAGGGGGACAGGAGGTGGCCTCAAACTGCACCAGGGGATGTTCAGATTGGATATTAGAATTATTTTTTCTCTGCTAGAATGGTCAGGAATTGGAATGAGTGTCCCAGGGAGGTGGTGAAGTCACTGGGAGTGTCCCAGAGGTGTCTGGATGTGGCCCTTGGGGACACGGATTGGGGGGGATGCTGGTGGTGCTGGTGGCACTGGAAGAGCTCAAAAGTCTTTTCCAGCCTTGATGATTTCTGGGGTCAGAAGGAGAAAAACATAAACCCATTGCATCTCCTGTGGTCTGGCTACGAGCACATGGTGCTGACAGGAGAGCAGGATCATTTTCCTTCCCTCAGGGCTGATGGGGAGTGCCAGGGCAGAGACCAGGTCCTGATTAATCAGGAGACAGAGGAATTGATCTGTGCCTTCCCATCTGCTGGCACGGCTGGGATCCCACCCCACAGGATGCCAGGGGGGGCTGAGGGGAGCTGGCACATCCTTGGGATCAGAGACAGGAATGTCTACGTGGTTCTCAGGGGGTTGATTTTGGCAGAATTGATTATGGCAAATATGGTTTGTGACAATGTTTGGCGTGGGGATGGGGTCAGGCCATGAGGTTCCCTGCCTGCTGACATCCCTACACTCAGGGAGAACCTTGGAAGAGTGAAAATCAAACCAATTTCACTTGGATTTTCACTTGGATTTGTGAGGTCTCTTCGAGCATGGGATTTATCAGACTGTTCTTTTGCAGAGATATTGAGTACAAGGAACTCCAGCTGTCACTGGACCAGGTTACCATTTCCAAGTCCCAGTTCTCGTGCCGAAATGCAGTACCTACCTCGCAGGAAACCAGGAAAATAGTCAAACCCAAGAGTAATAAGATGAAGGCAAAGCTCAGAACAACACCCTACCCACAACAGGTACCTTTTCCAGCAATATTTACTGACCACTTCTTGTCAGAGGGTTCTTTGGGCGGGACAGAGATCAGCCAGGACTGAACTTACTGTAACACTGACTACAGCATGTTCTGCCTCAGGAAATCCCTCAGAAACCAGGTTATAATTAGATTTTGTGCCTGGGGTGAACAGCACAGGTACTACAAACCAGCCCTGGAAAGTGATGCAAAAACTCGTAGATATGGTAAACATAAAGTACTTAAAAAACCAACATATTCTCTTGGCAAAAAGAAGAGAAACCTGTACCAAGAATAGCTGTGTTGTGAAAATATGTTGACTTGAGGAGTCCTTGGTGTCACACAGATGTCATTGCATTCCAACCAGTGGGATCCCAAAAAGCATTGGGAGGTGGAGAGGAAGGTGAGGGAGAGAGTGGGGAGAACAAAACACTGAGATTGAAGCTGATGCANTTATAATTAGATTTTGTGCCTGGGATGGACAGCACAGGTAGCACAAACCAGCTCTGGAAAGTGATGTAACAACTTGTAGATATGGCAAACATAAAGTACTTTAAAAACCAACATATTCTCTTGGCAAAAAGAAGAGAAACCTGTACCAAGAATAGCTGTGCTGTGAAAATTTGTGCTGGGGTAGAATGATTCTTGCTTGATTGACTTGAGGAGTCCTTGGTGTCACACAGATATCGCTGCATCCCAACCAGTGGGATCCCAAAAAAAGCATTGGGAGGTGGAGAGGAAGTTGAGGGAGAGTGGGGAAAACAAAACACTGATATTGAAGTTGATGCAAGGATGGATTTTGTCTTTGTACCACTCTAAAGCTTGATGTGCTGAACCACATCCATGGTCTGCTGCTCCATTTCTCAGTGGCTTCCAGCGCTTCCCAATAAACTCCTGGTACCTACAAGTGGCTGCACTGAGTTGGGCTGCTCCTCGAGGGCTGAGCCCAGTTTTGGGATCTCAGGGAAGGGACCCTGAGGGGCTGGAGGGTGTGCAGGGAAGGGAACGGGGCTGGGGAAGGGGCTGGAGCAGCAGGAGGGGCTGAGGGAGCTGGGGGGGCTCAGCCTGGAGAAAAGGAGGCTCAGGGGGGACCTTCTGGCTCTGCAAGTCCCTGCTGGATCCAGGGCAGGGTTGGGATCTTCTGCCAGGGCACAGGNCCTCAGGGATCCTGGGATTCTGTGAAATCAAATGATCAAATAAACACTTAACATTGGGAGGACAGAGCATTTTTTTGTTTCCACGCAGGCAGAGTTATTGTGAAGAGAAGGAACTTCAAACACCCCTTTAGCCCCCGAAATCACAGACGAAGGAAGGGCCCAGCTCTGGGTGCCTGCACCATCCCTTCCACCCTCCCATAGAAAACTGACCCATTTAACCCTCTTCCTCTCCTTTTTATTCCCCCAGCAATACAGCTCCTTCCAAGCAGACAAAGTGGAGTGCAGCCAGGTGGGGAACTGGCGCTGCAGCCCGGCCGTGAGCGCAGCCCCCGCTCAGGACCAGCCCCTCCATTCCGAGAGCAGTGACCTCCTGTACGCCCCTCCGTACAGCCTGCCCTTCTCCTACCACTACGGACCCTTCCCCGTCGAGCCCCACGTCTTCGGGGCCAAGAAGCAGGTGCTGCCCCCCAAATTCGGGCAGGCTCAAGGGGCGCCCTGCGAGGTGGCGAGGTTCTTCCTGGGCACGCTGCAGAGCAACGGGGAGTGCCAGTGGCACTACACCAACTCCCTGGTGCCACCCGGCAGCCAGGCAGCCCCCAAAAACCACCAGGAGCAGCCAGTGAACATCATCAGGCACAACCTGGCGCAGGGTTACGAAGGTGGGTGTCGCTGGGGATGGGGGGTGGTGGTGGTGGGTTGGTAACTGGGATGGGAAGGTGTTTAGGGGGCACAGGAAAGCAGAGAGGGATGGTTTGTGGTGGTGGTGGGTTCATAACTGAGATGGGAAGGTGTTTAGGGGACATAGAAAAGCAGAGAGGGATGGTTTGTGGTGGTGGTGGGTTGGTAATTGGGATGGGAAGGTGTTTAGGGGACATAGAAAAGCAGAGAGGGATGGTT
>WBMV01004278.1:92955-111546 GCA_013396655.1 Campylorhamphus procurvoides | reverse complement strand
GGGTATTTGGGATGGGAAGGTGTTGAGGGGGCACAGAAAAGCAGAGAGGGATGGTTGGTGGTGGCGGTGGGTTGGTAACTGGGATGGGAAGGTGTTCAGGGGGCACAGGAAATCAGAGACAGTGTTCAAATGCTGGTCCTTCTTGCCATTACCATCAGTACTTGGTTGGGAATATGATCAGAGCAAAAATGGATCCACTGGGCTCACTTTTAGGACAGGACAGGGATTGCAGCTCCTTCAGTTCACCCTCATGTTTGGCACTGCCAGATTTAGTCAGTGGAGTTGCTCAGGTAAGGCATTGCTGAAGTCCCACTGGGACAAGATGCACTTCAGCTCACACACAGGAATCAAAATTAGCATAATTTATGTCCATAAAGAAGGCAGGTTGTCCTTTCTGAGCACGAAGCTGTCCTGAATGTGTCCACCTTGCATTTCCTATAGTGCAATGATTCTGCTTTATTTGATAACAGTTCTGAACTTGAAAATGTTCCCATCATTTATCTCCCTGTGCATGTGCTATGAAGGGAGCCCTGAAGACATTGCCTTCCCTGAGGTGGCAACCTGCAAAGAATAACCTCCAAAAATTGCCAAATAACCAAATGCAAAGATGCTCCAAACACACCCTGAGCACAGAACCACAGGAGGGACCCCTGGGGACCATCCAGTTCCACCCATTTATTTCCCTCCCTGGGGACCATCCAGTTCCACCCATTTATTTCCCCCTGTGGACCATCCAGTTCCACCCATTTATTTCCCCCTGTGGACCATCCAGTTCCACCCATTTATTTCCCCCTGTGGACCATCCAGTTCCACCCATTTATTTCCCCCTGTACTCACCAGTGACAGGGTTATTGCAGTGGTTTGGGCAGAGTTTGGGCTCACAGCTGGGCCAACCTGAAAAGGAAAGCTGAGCCAAGCTGGGGTGTTAATATTAACAATATTAATCACCTGAGGAACCAAAAGCAGGTCAGACTGGCAATTCAGGCTGTTTCAGGATGGTGGCAAAGCTTGTCTTTAACCCAAGGAACAGCATTAAATGCTCCCCTCATTCCCTTTCCCTTCAATATAATTGCTTTCATGAAATAATTGCTCTCATGAGTGAGCCTCGAAACCAAGCTCTGCTAAGATTTCAGGTTGCTGCTTATTTGAACAAAAATACCCTAAACTGGCCTGGATTTCCCTCCTTCCACGCTTTCCTTTCATAACTCTGGGATTTGTACAAAAACCTGCCACCAAAATACACAAAGTCCAAATTAGACATAACCCACCACGTACTAATTTGGTGAATCATATTAAACACAGATTTTTTGGGATTTAAGGTGCATCTGGAAGTCTCAGAGGTGCAGAATTCAGATTCTCCCTCTTACCCAAGGCCCAGGGCTGGAAACCTGCAGAATTTTGGGGGGATTCCTGAAAGCAGCACTCTGGTTCACCCCTCTCCAGTCCTTAGATCTCCTCCACATGGATTTTTGATGAGTTTAAAAGCACTGCTGAGGGTTGGCTGGGGGACATCTGTGCTGGAGTTAGATGGAAACGCTCCTTTCTTCCAGCTTGGTGAGGCTGGAGTGGAAGGAGAATATATATAAAAATATAAATTAGAAAATATAATCTCAAGGTAGACTCTTGAGGACCAGAAACAAGCATTTCTTCACTCAGGGACATGACATTGGATAGCCAAGGTCTGAAGGAGGTATTGAGACGTTAAAAGCTGAGCTTCCTACACCAGACAGATTCTGGATGAGTCTCCCAGAGAGGAGCAAATAAATTTCTGCCCTCCCAGGACTGATGGTCCTCACCCTGCTGAATGCAGCATTTCCCTTTATTCCTCCAGGTTCAAGTTGAAAATGAGCAAAATGAAGCTCTTCTTACAGCCCAGAGCAGGTTAAATGCTTTTTCTGGGCTCCTGCTCCTCTAATTTGCTGGTTTCCTTTGGTTGCTGGTGTGGATTTCATGGGAAAAGGAGGAGCTTTTTAGGCCAAAAGTAAGAAATGGCTTTGTCCTTTCTAAAGATGCTGTAGCCTGGGGAAAAATTAAATAAAAAGTCCCATCTTTTGAGGATGAGGGGGAAGATGAAGTGAATCCTTCAGTAAGCCTGAAGGAACAGAGCTCGTCCAGGAGAAATGAGCCCAGTTTTTTATTGCCCTGCTTCCACACCTACAAGACAATGGGAAGAACAGCCTGCCCAGAGAACAGGATCTAAAACTCAAGGTGGCCATGAGATTTGCCAGAAAAGCAGCAGATGAGCCATTGATGTGGGCAGGTGGATCCTGGTAAATACATTCCAACAGAATTCCACTGGGATACTGCTAAATGTGTCAGGGTAGGGGAAAAAATCCCAATAAAAACCCTGCAAGGAATTGCTGGGGTTTTTCAGTCTCATCACACGATGAGGGAAATGGAACTGAGATACCAGTGGGTCTTATTTTTGGTTTGGTTGCTTCAGTTGGATTATGTGGGTTCTCTTCGGAGCATTTTAATGGATATTTGTTGGGCACTTGGAGAAAACTGACTTGGTACGATGAATTCTCTGCAAAAACACTGAGAGTTGTGCACTTTAGGAGGGAAAAAGGAACATGGGCAAAGATGGGGCTGGTCCGAGGTCGTGGCTTGACCCAAAGTGATAGAAAAAAGGCAAGAAAAGCAGAGGCTTCCCTGCAGACAGGATTTATATCCAATTGTCCCAGCCTTGTTTCCTCCTGGAGCCCTCTCGGTGCTGTCGGACTTCTGGTGAGACCTGAAGCTTTGGGAGCCCCTTTTTGCTGCAAAAGGGGCATCTGATCCAGGGAAAAGCAGCTTTTCCCAGTGGCTTTTCCCCTGCAAAGCCGCCAGCCAGCAGGCTTCAAAGCAAGGCAGGCTCTGCTCAGCATCCCCATCTCCCAGCCAAAGGCAAGGCCAAGGATGACATCTGGCAACCGGCTTGGAGGAGAAGGGCTCTTCCACATCCCATCCCCGCCAAGAACGCCGTGGGCCAGAGACATTCCTCTCCGTGGAAAATCGCGTCTTTGGGAGAGATCAGACATCCCAGGGCCACCATGCCAAGCCATCAAAGCACGTAGCAGATAGGGCTGCCTGCAGATCAGATGTTTCTGCCTCGGGATCTGGGTTTGAAGCTCCTTCCACGGGTTTTCCAGCTGGCCCAGGCGTCAGGAAGGAGCTCATTTCAGTCAGAGCGATTGTGTTCTCGATGAGGGAAGTTTCCAATGGATAAATTGCTACTGTGGAGACCACAGGACCTGCTTCTCATTCTCAGTGCTGCTCATCGTGTCAAAGCTCAGGATGTGATGGAGAATGCTGAGGAAAGCCCTGAAAAAGCTCTGGTCTGTCTTCCTCCTGGAGGGAATAAGGGATGTCTTTGCAAAGTCCTTCGCTAGAGACAAAGAGGTCTGGAAGGTCCTGTTGTCTCACCTTTGGTTTTGGAGGGACAGTGATGGGGAACATCAACCTGTGGCTCTGACTGGAATTAGGATCCAGGCCAGGACACAGCAGAGAAATGGAGCTGATCTGAAAAATGGCTTTTTCATGGGCATGGACAATATTCAGAACTGATGGATCTTTGCTTTGTTTCACACAGAGGGGTAAAAAAAAGGGAAAGGGAATTTCTAAATGGGCAGAGAGTGACAGGACAAGGGACAATGGTTTTAAACTGGCAGAGGGCAGGGTTGGATGGGATATTGGGAAGGAATTGGTGGCTGGGAGGGTGGGCAGGCCCTGGCACAGGTTGGGCAGAGAAGCTGTGGCTGCCCCTGGATCCCTGGAAGCGTCCCAGGCCAGGTTGGACGGGGCTTGGAGCAGCCTGGGCTGGTGGAAGGTGTCCCTGCCCATGGCACGGGGTGGGATGAGATGATCTTTAAGTTCCCTTCCAACCCAAACCATTCTGGGATTCTGTGACACAACCTGAGGTGTGCAGAGTATCCACCTCTCCTGACACTGCTGAGTTGCTCTGGCACAAGAGTGGTCTGGAAAGGATCCCAAATTCCTGCCCTGGCTTCAATGACCATGAAGTGTTTTCCCCTGGAGCATCCCAGGATCATCAAGGCTGGCAGAGACCTTCAGGACCATCCAGTGCCACCAGCACCACCACAATCCCCCCTAATCCATGTCCCTGAGGGCCACATCCAGACACCTCTGAGCTCTCCCAGAGAAGGGCAGGGTGTTTGGGATCCCTGTGAGGGTGTGTGGGATCCCAGTGAGGGTGTCTGGGATCCCTGTGAGGGTGTGTGGGATCCCAGTGAGGTGTGCGGGATCCCAGTGAGGTGTGTGGGATCTCTGTGAGGTGTGTGGGATCCCAGTGAGGGTGTTTGGGATCCCTGTGAGGTGTGCGGGATCCCCGTGAGGGTGTGTGGGATCCCAGTGAGGTGTGTGGGATCCCAGTGCACCTTCCAGGGCAGCAATTCTGGCTATTGCCTCTGTGCCAGGTGGGTGCAATGCCCAGGGGTGCTGCCCTTCCATGGCAATCCCAGGCCACCTTTCTGTATGCCCTCTGTGCCAGGGCACTGCCCCTGCCCTGCAGACACCACTCAGAACCACAGAGCAGCATCCCAAAATATCCTGAGTTGAAGGGACCCCCAAGGACCATACAGTGCCACCCCAAAAATCCCCCCTGTCCCTGAGAGCATCACCCAAAGGCTCCTGGAGCTCTGGCAGCCTTGGGGCCGTGCCCACTGCCCTGGGCAGCCTGGGCAGTGCCCACCACCCTCTGGGGGAAGAGCCTTTGGCTGAGATGCCCCCTGAGCCTGCCCTGGCACAGCCCCAGCCCTTCCTGGGTGCTGGCCCTGCTCACACCCAGCTCAGCCCCCTGCTCTGGCTCCACAGACATGCTGAAAACTTTAATAGAAGCCTGCAAACAATTAACCAGACGTTCACCTTCTTCCTCCACAAAAAAAAAGAGATGAAAACCAGGTTTGAGGAACAGAAGAGAATGGATTTTATCCTGCAAAGCTCCCAAGCACGGAGATCACTTCTCAGAGCCAGCAGGGCATTCATCAGCCCAGCAGACCCCAAAATTGCAGAGATGAAGATAACAAGGCAGGGGCCAAGTGGTCCTTGTGTTGTTTCAGCTTCTTGGGCTCTGAAAAAGGAAAAGGACAGCATTTTGTTGAGAGCCATAAAGTGGAAATGCAACCCCTGTGGGTGTGCAAACCAGAAAAGATTAGTGAAACCACATGGATCAGTGGTTCTCAGCATCTCCACTTATTTCGGAGCAAAAACACCAAAGGTGGACTTAAAATCAGTGCCATTGCGCCCCTAAAATGTCCAAGTTACACCCGAGCACGGGGCTGAATCCTGGTTGGATTTGTGATCCAAAAGGGCCATTATTTATTTCCCAACAGCTGATGAGGATTCAGTTCACTCCATGGAAAAAAAAATATCTCCATGGAAAGGCANAAGAGAATGGATTTTATCCTGCAAAGCTCCCAAGCACGGAGATCACTTCTCAGAGCCAGCAGGGCATTCATCAGCCCAGCAGACCCCAAAATTGCAGAGATGAAGATAACAAGGCAGGGGCCAAGTGGTCCTTGTGTTGTTTCAGCTTCTTGGGTTCTGAAAATGGAAAAGGACAGCGTTTTGTTGAGAGCCATAAAGTGGAAATGCAACCCCTGTGGGTGTGCAAACCAGAAAAGATTAGTGAAACCACATGGATCAGTGGTTCTCAGCATCTCCACTTATTTCGGAGCAAAAACACCAAAGGTGGACTTAAAATCAGGGCCATTACACCCCTAAAATGTCCAAGTTACACCCGAGCACAGGGCTGAATCCTGGTTGGATTTGTGATCCAAAAGGGCCATTATTTATTTCCCAACAGCTGATGAGGATTCATTTCACTCCACGTAGTTCTTGGGGAAAAAAATATCTCCATGGAAAGGCAAAAGAATAACTTGAAAGGTTATTGTTTCTAGGAGGGTGGTGGGCTGATCAAGAACAAATTGGAACCAGATTCCTGTTTAAATCCTGGTGTTAATTATGTGGTGCAACTCCCTCTGAAATTAATGGAGCTCTGCATATAAAAAAAAGGGGAAAAAAAAGGGACAATTGAGCTATTTCTGCTTCCTCTGTTATACACGAAGGCTTTGCCAGTCTATGATAGCACAGGGAATATTTAATTATTAGTGGTACAGTTACGTCACCAGCCACTACAGGGGAACTCCAAACCCTCTCAGACGTTGAATAAAATCGTTAGAAAAACAGAAAATCCTGTTTACAAAAGGCACTTCAGTGGCCAGGGCTGTCAGGGAAGGGAACACCAGACTGGGTTTAGGTTGAACTCGAGAAATTCCCTCAGTACCCCATTTTTCCTTCAACATGAAACTCCCAAAAGTGCCTTGGAAGAGGATTTTGGCTGACATTTATATCATTGAATAGCTTTATTATGGTGCCTTAAAAGCAGAAGTACAGCTTTGCTCAAAGGGTATTTAGGCTGCTTTTCTATACATGTTTTGAATAGCTGATATTAGTTTTTCAGGGAGGAAGAGCAAAGTCATTCCTAAATCTCACAAAAAGAGATCCCAAATTAGATCCTGACACGGACCTGTTGATATCTCTCTATATATGACATAAAGCACAGACAGGTATCATGAATTAGATGTTCTCCTTACAAGGACAAGTGTTCAATTCACTCCCACAGCGACAGGAAGAATAAATTCTGGTTTATTCTAATCATGGAATAATTGGTATGTAATAATGTTATCCAGCTTTTGGTAAATCCTTTGATAAATCTCTGATGATTGGATAAATCATTTGATGACTCTCTGATGATTGGATAAATCCTTTGATAACTCTCTGAAAAGACCTTACTTAAGGCCAAGGTTTGTGATAGGTCACATTGTCAAACATTTCTTTGCTTTCATTTCCCAGATTTAATCATATTAATAATGCCAATTACTTATATTAATAACATCAATGACTTTTAATTATCCAGTTGAGTAAACCAATGGGCATTTCACAGAGCTCTTCAGGATGATCCAACTCTTCTGAAGAGGTTGGGTGGTTTTGGTTTCTTCCTTAACCTTTCAGCCCTGTCTTAAAAGGATTTATCCAAACCCATGAAGGCCAATGGGAATGTCTCTAATGCCTTCACCAGGACGTGGGTCTGGCCCAAACAGGTTTAAAGCTTTAAGTGTGACTCTTCCATGAGCTGCTGTCAGTAATGGATGTGTTTTCTCTCTCCTGCAAGTGCCCCTACCCAACAGGAGGTACAGCCAGGACGCTCCTCCCGACACCTTCCCGAGCTGTCCCGCGCCCATGGCAGGCAGAGGGTACAAAGAGGAGCTCTACGAGCCCACCCTCGTGAAACACCCCAAAGCAGAGCCCAGGCTGCAGCCACCTCCCCACCTCATCAAGGAGGAGAACAAGCTGCCCTTCGGCCGAGACCTCCAGGACAAGATGAGCATCAGCGAGAGCTCCTTCGCCACGTCGCTCGCCAAGTCGGAGTGCTGCCAGCCCAAAGCCATGGGACAGCTCGGCCACCTCCTGCCCGTGCCCTCGGGGTACGAGCAGGGCAGAAGGATTTGTGTGAAGGAGCCCAAATACGGGCACCTGGGGCACCACCCCGCCACCACGGCGGACCAGAGCGAGGAGAGAATGGCCATAAAGCTCAACCACGACGCCCAAAGCGACCGCGCCACGGACGTGAGACCCTCTGGGCAGGTGCCCTTCGTGCTCCTCAACTACCACCACGTGCTGGCCAAACACGGCGCCTTCCAGCCCTCCTCCAGCCTGCCGGGGCACGGAGGGGACAGCTGTGGGTACAACCCCGAGGACGTCAACGCCTTCCTTTACAAAACCCAAAGCCCCTCGTCGGCCTCGTCCCCCGAGAGCCACAAGGAGTCTGCACTGCCCCACTACATTGGGACCTCGGTGATCATCGCCAACGGGAGGTGACGGTGACACGGGGCGACAGTGGCTCATTAAGAAGCCAAACTCATTAATGGTTTGCCAAAAGCATGAGGAGAACCCGTGGTTTCATCCATGAGAGCAGCTGGAGGGCAGGGAGGGCCGGGCTGGTGGGACAGTGGCCACAAAACCCTCCCCCCAGCTCGCCGTGCTTCGTTGGGCCAGGCCAAGCTCTGGTGCCGAGTCCGAAGACAAGTCACAGATCTTATTTTTGTTATTTTCTAGCGTGCCCCGAAAGGAAACGAGAGGTGTTATATGCAGAGATTTATATGGAGGACATTGTGGGGTTTTCTTTCCTTAACCCCCTCCTTCTCAAAACACAGATTTTTTTTTTTTTAATCGTTAAATATACACTCTAGTTTAGGGTTTTTGACAAATGGTGTGAAACTTTACAGCAGCTCTCCACCCGGCCCCGTGACAAATGGACTTTGCTGAGAGAGTGGTGATTTTGGGTAGCCCCAACATAGCTGTGCTAACCAAACAGAACCCCGTTGGGGGAAAAAAAAAGAATTAAAAAGCTTATTTATTAATTACCCCGAAGTTTCAAAGCGAAATAAATCTAAATTTGATGTATTGAAGGCGGATTTCAGTGTTCTGAGATTGTCACCCCCACCATTCACCTTGGCAAGGGACAATAGGACAGATTAATATTTGTTCCAGGTCTTGTCATGGCAAACTGGGACAGATCACGGAGCAGGAACCCACAACTATTGCCCATCAAGTGTTGCAATGAGAAAAGGAGCAGATTTGCACCCCTTTATTTGGATTTCTTTGTAAAGTTTGCAAATGAGGAGACATTTGGGGTCTGTGTGTGTTGAATTGACAACAGCCAGTCCACTGGGGGGGTTCAGCCCCTTCCCCAAATTGTGTGTTCTTGATAAAACAACAAGGACTCCCCAAACCAGAGCTGGGAAACCCAACAAATGCTGCTGTAGATCCAAATCAGCTCCATTTCTTACCCCAATTCAAGGCTAATTCAGGCTTTTCAAACTCTCTCTAGAACCTTCCCTGAAGAAACCACCTGGGCTGGTGGGAGGTGTCCCTGCCCATGGAACTGGATGCTCTTTAAGGTCCCTTCCAACCCAAACCATCCTGGGATATTTTTTTTGAGGAAAATGCTTCATGCAATATGGAAAAAAAAAATCCTCATGGATTGCACCTTGTCAGATAAACCCATAATGGAATAAACACTTTGGAAAATGACATGTTCTCCATCTTCTGTGTGCAGGAACAGAAGAACAGAATGTTTTGGGGTGGAGGAGACCTTAAGGACCATCCCATGGGCAGGGACACCTCACAATGGAATACAATAATACAGTCCCTTCCTTCTATGCACGGATATTTATTGCTACGAGCACGGAAAAAATGCTTTTAAATCACGGGTTTGAAACCAATTTTCAGTATTTGCATTGCTCAGAAATTAAAAGGTTAACAGAGGGGTTTCATAGTGAAATTAAACTGATGCTCACCGGGCTCTCGGATGTCTCACTTTTCCAACTGCATGAAAATGATGCTTTATATTACAGAAAAAAATAAATCTAATTAGGGCTTCCCAGAATAATGACTGAAATAAAACCCCAAAAGCAGGAGCAAAGCAGCACAGCCAGTCACTCCCTCAGTGTAACTAACTGTGCTCCTTGGGTTGTGCAATGCAAGAGGAGTTGGCAAAAAATCCCCCAAAATGCAGATTATTATCACTCTGACTTCGGAAATGGAAGGGAGGAGTTGCTAATAAACGACTCCAACTCCTTAATAGATATAATTATGCAAATGTTGATTTTCTTACATCAACCCCATGCCCCAGAAAGGAGGAACTGATGTTGTTTGCATCATTCAAAAGGAACTCACTCGACTCCCACCCTGCACTTTCCAGAGGAATTGCTGCGCCCCAAACCTGCTGCAGTTTTGCTGCTTTGAGTCCTTCCCACCATAAAAACACGTTTTTGGGAAGGCAAAAATTCCCCTTTGGTTAAAAACCGCACTGATAATTCTGATTAAAACCCCCCAAAATGGTTTTCCAGCCTCTACCTTGCTATTCACAGCCCAGGACTTGTCCCACCATTCTCACCCAGATGTTTTATGGCACAGGCACTAACGAGCCAATTAGATATTCACAGTTGATAATTACAGGGGAGGGGTTGAGGAAAGACCTGTGATTACAAAAGCAAACGTTTTTTCCTGCCCTTCCAACCCAGCAAATTCGGTGTTCACATCTGGAACAGGAGACCATTCCATGGAGAGGGAAATAAGACTTTTAATCAGTTCAACTGCAGATGTTCTGAGCACACTCGAGGGGCAGAACCACAGTGGCCATGCTTTAATAATGCATTTAATAATTTAATAATGCATATTAATGCTTTAATCATGGGAAAAAACGATGGCACTGGAGTGGGAATTGGAATAGATTGTGAAAAAGAACCTCATTTCTCTCTTTGAGCCACTAAAGACACCTTTGCCATGAGGATTTTAACTCTTAGGGGGCAAAAAATATGGCATGGAGAGTGAGAGAGGGAATATTTCACCAAAATCAAGGAATCAAAAGAATCAAAAATCAAAGAATCACAGCATGGTTTGGGTTGGAAGGGATTTTAAAGATCATCCAACCAACATGGACAGGGAACCTTCCACTGGCCCAGGGTAAAGTTGGAAAATTCATCCCATATTGAAGCCCCAAAGTAAATAAGGTGAGAAGGGAACAGACTCATCTCCAGGTCTCTGCAGCCCCAGGATTTGAAAAAAGGGATAAAATTAATTGAAGGGAATTAAAGACGAGGTAAAATTAGAGAATACACCAATGAAATTGCAAAGGAGGGGGAAAATCTGCCAGAATTTCGGGGAAAATCTCAAACCAGCCCAAACAATGGTTTTCTCAACCCCTCGGTGACACCTCAACACGGAGAAAATGTGATTATTCCATTGGATTTTGCTCTTTTTTTTTTAATATGATGCAGATTCAAAAGCTCTTTGGCAAGTGTAGGTGAAGAAAGCACGCAAACCACCCCACCTATTAATGCTCAGAACTATATTATGTATCCCCTAAAAAATGTAAAGCATTTTTTTTGCTTATTTATTATGTAAAACGAAAGTGGCAAAATGTTAATAAAATCCTGTAGCCAAAGGAAAACCGAGTTGGACCCCTCTGGTTGTTTTCTTTCCCACAAAACCACGGCCTTTCACAGAGAACAGATCTGAGGATTTATTTCATTTACAGTGGGATTTTATGGGTTTATATTTGACAGTCGATGCACTATAAAATACAAGGATTTTTTAATTTTAATTTCTGGTATCCCAGCCACGTTGTGTTTCAAAGGAGGACACTTGGGGGGCTGCAAAGGGCACAGAAGTTGCTCAGCCAAAGCTCCCTTTGCAATCCTTGCCTGCAGTTCCCTCCATCCTTCCCTGACCCCTGGTCCTTCCCTAGTGCATCCCTCCTGCCACTGCCACATGCAAATGCCCTCATTAAACCAATTTCCCCCCCGGAATCAGCTCTTTGCAGCACAATCACAGGGGTTTTTTGGGTGTCTGTGGCTCCTGGATCTTCCAAAGGGGTCACAAGGAGGGATTTTTCCAAGTGCTGATGCAGCTGAATCCCAAAAAGCAAAGACAGCCGTTTCTGCACGACGGAGCAGCAGCGTAAAGAATTAAAGGCTTTAATATTATTTCCAGGTAATAGCCCTTGATTTGTTGGAGATATATATATTTTTTTAAAATAAAAAAAGCTCTGTAGCCTTATAAACCTTTTACTACAAGCGAGATGTGCCGTTTGAGCTCTTAAATGTTAAGCACATTATTACTTTTTCAAATCTTTGGAAGCAGCTTTGTTGCTGACTGGGCACAACCTGCTCCCCTCCCACGTGCCAGCACGCCCAGCAGAAGTTTTCCTATCAATAAACAACCTCCCCACATGTTTTCACCATGAGAAATGTTGTAACAGAGTCCAGGAAGGGAAAGAAAATAAAATATTAAACCCAAATGAAGTCACAGAAATACGGACGTCGCAATAAATGTTTTTTTTTTCTTTTTGAAAGCACTTCATCAAGAGAATAGTTTCAGATATGACATCAGCCTCACAATGGAAGAGGTGTTTTCCCAATCCAGACAGCTGAGAGAAATGAACCATTCCCTCCTGGGGCTGGCCTTGTCTGATTCTCTCCATCCTCTGCACCACATTTGTCTCAGAGCAAGAAAAACAACCATTTCCCAGCAAAAAAATGTTGTGGCTTTCTGGGCGTTGCCGAGTTTGGCACGGGAGGATTCCCAGCCCTGCCTGTGCTTCCCCATCTACCTGACAGAGGCTCTTGGGGTTTCTCCACTGCTCCTGCCACGAGGACCTCCCTGAGCTTCCCCCTGGCCCTCAGGGATTCTCCTTGCCTTGGGTTCTTCCCAAGGGAAGCAGCAAAATCCTCCTCCAGCTCCGGGCTGGTTGCTCAAGGCCACAGGTTGGGTTTTAGACACCAGAAGAGGCCACTGAAAAGGCAAAGTGACATTCCCAGGAAAGGCAAAGTGACATTCCTGGAGCCAGATCCAAGCCTGGTCAGTTCCTGCTGCAGAAAGGAAGTTCAACACCGAGTTTCTTTTGAACAGGAATAACCTTCAAACTCAAAAGTGAGAACAGAACCACCTTTTATCATTAAAATCCAAAAGGAACAACAGCAATTTTATATCAAATGCTTATTTCACAGCATTTTGCTCTTAAAAACACCCCTCTGTCACTGAAGGTTTGCAGGGCCACCCTTCCCTTCAGCCAGGAACGTGTTTTACCCTTTCCCCCCATCATTCCTTGTCCCCAGTGAAGGCAGAAGGTGTTTTAAGGAAGCCACTCCAGCATGACCTGGTTGTTAAAACCTCCCCAGGCTCTTCTGAGTCTCCCTGGAAGGGCAGCAAAATCCCAGAAAAGAAGTGGAGATGCAAAAACTGTGAGAGGGTGCACATTTTTAGGTGTGTGCAAATATATATATATATATATGGGTTTTTCTTTTCCATTTAAACTTAAATATTAAGTCCCACTCAAGTTCCAGCTGATTACAGTGTTTAATTCTGAACTAAAAGGAGCTGCCAGGAAATTCCCAGCCCAAAAATTATGCCAATTAACAGTTCCATGGAACATGTGCAGCCCCACACGGGGGAGGACAAACCAGCAGGGGCTGGACAATCTGGCACACGGACAAACCTGCTCTGAGATGGAGCAGAAAACCCCCAAAAGTAACAGGGACAACTTCATTTCTAGCACTTGCTGCCAAACCCCCTCAAGCCTGACGTGGGAGGGTTGGTCCAAATTGCCATTACAGATGAGTTTCTTGGTTTTAAGACTTCTTGATGATCTCCTACCACGGTCAGGTTGTTCAAGAGGCAAACTTTAACCCCACTCCTGGTGAGGAGACAGCAATTTCCTCTGTGGAAACCCATCTGGCTGATCCCCCCCTGGAGCAGGGACGAGGGGATGGAGCAGGCAGAGCTGCCCACCCCAGGAAATGAAGCCTGAGGGAACATCACACCTAAGACAAAGGGATTTTGGAAGAGCCAAGTCTTGGTGTGAAGGCCCAGGAGAAAATTTGGGCACAGGTGAATGGTGGGGTTTCTGGAAGAGCTGTTTGCAGCAGGGAATTTCAGAATTGGGAGTTTTCTTTTATTTATTCCCTTGGCTTCACTGAGATCACAATATAACTGCTAAAAAATTTTCAATGGGTTTCCCCTCTCCTGACGTGGGATTCTGAAACAACCTGGATTTCAACCTTGGAGAGACACTTCTCCAGTGGCCTTTTCTTACAGGGGTTAAATCCTCTTTAAAGGACATAGAAGATGATTTTTTTCAATCCCACTGACTAAGAAGAGCAGAGTGCAAGTCATTTGGGTAAGCAAGCCCAGTTCCTGAGTGCTGGTGGAGCACTCTCCAAAAAACTCAAGGCAGCCATTGGAATTGCAAACCTGAGACCACATGGAGAAGAAATAAATCAGAGGATCTCCACTCAGACCTGAAGTTAAGCACAGTGGCAAGCCCAGGAATTCAGAAATATATGATGTTCCAGCTGTTTTTAGTGCAGACAACACAAAAACCAGAATGCAGTTAAAAAAAAAGAGAGTAAAAAAAGAGTAAACATCGCCCTGCATTTTGCTGAAGGACAACAAAAACACAGAGCCACAGGAAAGGAAATAATTCAGCCACCTCAGGGTGTAAATGAGGAGAAGGTTCTGCTCGTTGCAAAGTGCTCCTTACAAAGGGCAGGTGCCTACAGAGAATGGCAGCATGGTGTGTTTTAAAGGGAATACCAAAAGAACAAAGGCCTTCAGCTACAAGATCACCACCTTTTCAAACCTCAAGTTAGCCAGGTCACAACCCAAAGGGAGCAGAGCATCAAGAGTCGAGCTGCCAACCCCCCTTCCCAGCTCCGAGCAGGTCCGGCTGATGGTGCCACCAAATGCCACGCTGGTGGCCCTGGTGCTGCGAGCTGGGAGGACACTCAGTGCTTTGGGACGATGAGGTTCCTCAGCATGTCAAAGGAGTTGCCATCAGGGTGCACGGACTCCACCCCTTTGCCTTCCTCATGCACCTGGAGGTACCCGTAGTCGTCGATGCCGACGATCCAGGCGGTGGGGCCGTCCTCGCTGCCCAGGCGGACCTGCTTCCCACTGGGGACACGGAGAGAGCCAGGCTGTCAGTGGTCACTGGTGGGCACTGCACCACTGAGAACACCCCACAGGACTCATCATGGCATCACAGAATGAGTCTCAGAGTGGTTTGGGTTGGGGTCTTAAAGATCATCCCATCCCACCCCGTGCCATGGGCAGGGACATCTTCCACTAGCCCAGGTTGTCCAACCTGGCCTTGGACACTTCCAGGGATCCAGGGGCAGCCACAGCTTCTCTGCCCAACCTGTGCCAGGGCCTGCCCACCCTCCCAGGGAAGGTTTCACCCCCTAACAGATTATTTTTATTTCCCACTTCACTAATTTCTCACAGAGAATGATTTTCAGCAGCATTTTCTATCTGCTTTCATTTCCTTCTGTGGAATGAAGGGAGTTGGAGTCAACCCAAACAGCCTATTTATTTTATTTTTTTTTTATAAAAGTACAGCAGCCTCATCAATCTCAAACCCAATGATAATTTCCAACTCCCTTTATTTGGAGATGATCCCAACAGAATACCTGGGAGCACCCTTTAACTCATTGATTTTAGCACGTGCTACTTAAAACCACACATCCTGTTTGGGGGTGTATTTTAATTAATTTACCCCCAGTACAGGCAATTCAGTAGAAAAAACCACCAAATCCCCAGGAGTTCTCCTCAAAAGAAGGTCTGAGAAGAAGACCCTGGTTACCTGTGCACCCAGTACTTGTAGTACCGGGGTAGGACCCCGTTGGGTCCCTTCTCCTGGAAGACGTCGATGAGCCTCTCCAGCACGGTGACGGTCCTGGCAATGAGACAATCAGCACTCAGGGGCTGCAGCTCCGTCCCCTCCTCCCTGTTCAGCCTCCTGATGAGGTCGTTGATGCAGATGGTGGGGTTGCTGTTGTTCACATTAAAGCCAAAGCCTGAGGAAGACCAAGGAGGACAAGTTAAAAGCATGAATTTTGTCACCACCGCAGTCAGGATCTCGTTCTTATCAATTATCCCTGGGGATGTTTCCAGGAGCTCTTTCAATTCAATCTCTTCACTCTTTAAAAACTCTTCTTGCTCTTGTAATTCCAATTCTCAGTTCACACTTTACTTGTTCCTTGCCCTTAAAATGATCCAAACTACAGAAGCCAATCCAGCTCAGCCTTTCAGGGACACACAGGGTTGGGGACAGTGGTGACTTTCACCTTGGTTACCAGAACATCAAAGTGACCAATTTTTCCATGTCCCCAGCTGACTCAGGGTGACCACTGCTCATCCTCCAGGATGGACTTTTATCCTTCAGCCTAAAATGCAATGCAGGGACCTCTCTCTCTTTACTGCAGTTGGCTGGCTGCATTTTCTGAAACCCAAGCCCTTCTCACTCAGCTGATAAGCCTTGTTTGGCTTGCTCTGCAAAGCCCAGAAGATTTGACTTTGAGTTTGTAAGACTCCACTTTGCTTAATCTATCTCACCACAGCATATCCTTTAGAAGCCTCAAGTGTCTCGCTGAGATTTCTCCAGCTGGAATAATGTTGGCAGAAGGCCCTTCTTGTTTAAATATGGCTCTTGGGGCCTTGGCTGCTGCCTGCTGGAACAGGCCCCGGGCCATGTAAAGAAATATATTGTATTACCTGTTTATTTTTTTCTCCTAATAATTCAGTTTTTTTCTCTCTTCAGACATCTGAGAGAAAACCCACTGTCTGTCAGTCAGGTTTGGGCATGAGACACCTCCCTCTGCCAGAAGCTGTAGATGCTTTGCTTTGTAAATTTGCTATTAATGAGACTTTTCCTGTCTGGAAGTGATTTTTGTTAACTTTGGGGCAGAAGGATCTCTTTGGTGAAAAGGAGTTTCTCACATTTAATTAGGCAGAGAATGCACATGGATACTGAGACCAACACACCAATCCTGGGGAAATGTGCTCTTGGAGAGGGATAAAGGACAAAGAACTGGAAAACACGTCGTGCCCTGGCATTAAATCCCAACTCAACCACTCAAACACAGCTCGGGTGAAGGGTCTGACCGTGACCATGGGCTGGGACTGGGGATGACAGGGGCCCCCACAGGGTTTTGGGGTCCATCAGCTCGAACCCAAGTGCTGGGCAGCTCCAAAGGGGAGCCACAGGAGACACCCTGGGGGTAATTATGGTGGCAAAAGCTCAGCCAGCTCCTTGGACAACCACGAGGCACACAGAGCCCCTGCAGGTCACACGTGTTGGACGGGCTGTGTGTCCCACTTGGGTTTGGCTCCCTGAGCCTGCTCTGGGTCTGGTCCTCGTGATCATGAGGTGTATTCTTCTGCTCAACTCTCCCTCCAGAAGTCCTGCCAAGCAGTAAGTTCTTAATTTTTCAATTTCAAATTAAAATAAATGAGTTCTTGGAGCAGAGACGCTTTGGAGATCTTTGGGTTTGATGGTTATCTTCATACATGGGATGTTCTTGGTGAATGCCATGGAAAGAGAGAGTTCAACCACTGAGTGCTCTGGGCTGGGGGACAAGGTGGGCATCAGGCACAGGGTGGGTTCCATGGCCTGGGAGGGATTTTCCAGCCTCAGGAATTCTGGGATTCTCCCTAGGAGAGGGATCTGCATGACCAAAGAAAAGGGATGATGCATCTGGCTCACCTTGCCTGGTGTGGAACCTGGATCTCATTGCTATTGCTAATACAGGAACTTAGATGTCACCAGTCCCCCCAGCTACCCTCAGTGACACTGAAATGATGGGAAAGCTCCTTGGATTCACATGCAGCATGGAAGTTTTAATTTTAGAAGCTCCCAGGTGAACATGAGCTGAAGGAAATGTCCACCTTTGATGCACCTCAGACCTATCACCCCCAAGATGAGTCCTAAGGATACCAGAGGGAACAGATCCAGAAGGTTTCCATTTGAATTTCGATGTTTGGGTGCTCAGGGTAAGAAATAAAAGGTCCAAAGCAAGTATGTGCATAAGAGATATCTGATATAATGAACTATTTTTTGGATCCATTTCTGCTTTTCTTCTGCTAACCAGAACAGGCTCTAGAAAACCATGGAGCAACAAATGGTTGATGGGGCCCGGAGTTTGGGATAACTTCCATTTGTTCACGTGGATTATTTACAAAATGAGGATATAATTGAGCAAAAAATGTAGTGCTGGGCCTGTTTCACAGCAGGAGGGGATGGTCACTTCAATTTTTGACTTGTTTTGTACAAGCACGTGAGCAGAATCGATGCCACGAGCACACCCTCCTTCCAGGACACTTTATTTATGCTCCATTCCAACCCAAACCAAATGTTCTCATCTCCTTTAACCTCTGAGACTGGCTGAGGAATTCTCCTCTCACTTTTCAGCCATAGCAGAGACAATTGTTTTTGGAAGCAGAAGCCAGAGCTCTGCTGGCAGGTCTGAGATGCTGCTGGGGAGGGGCAAAACCTCCTCATCAAACAGCAGGATTGTTATCAGACCTGGGATGATAAAACCATCTCAGTAATTAAACCAGGGAAACATTACTATGTGCACACAGCTCTTTTTCTTGTTATTTAAAAAGGCATGATGCTCTTTATATAGTTATAAAAAAATAGTAGATCCAGTTTTCAGTATATTCTACCAGTTTTGCAATAAATGGAGGACAGTTTCCCTCTCCCATGTCGTGCTCTTTCTTTGAACTCTGCTACATCAGCCCAAACGATGCATTTATGTTTTCCTTGTCCAGCATATGGAATTATTAACAAGAATGAAAACATTGGCTTTTTGGGCTTCATTTTGATTTAATATTGTGCTTTATTTCCCAATGCCTGCTGTCACTATTTGTTCTTGTCGTTACCATTTGAACTCAGCGAGACATTAATCACAAATTTCCTCAGGAAAAAAAAGCAGCGTAGAAAAGCTTGAAAATAGACATTTACCAATCAGGATATGAAATGTTGTTTCAATAAGCGTTGAGTTGACCAGAACTCCCCCAAGCTTCATGAGGTCACTGTAGTAAATGTCATTGGGCCACTTCACTCGCAGGTCAATGTCCTACAGAGACAGAAACACACACTGAGAAACGTCTGCTCTTCAGTACTCGTGAGGAGAACATGGTTTTCATCACTCCAGAGTGTTCATATGGAATCAGAGTGGTTTGGGT
>WBMV01004278.1:75204-92849 GCA_013396655.1 Campylorhamphus procurvoides | reverse complement strand
CCTTGGACACTTCCAGGGATCCAGGGGCAGCCACAGCTTCTCTGAGCAACCTGTGCCAGGGCCTGCCCACCCTCCCAGCCACCAATTCCTTCCCAATATCCCATCTAGCCCTGCCCTCTGGCACTTTGAAGCCATTCCTCCTGTCCTGTCCCTCCATCCCTTGGAAATTGTGTCTCTCCATCTTTCTTGGAGCTCCTTCAGCTCCTGCAAGGCCACACTGAGGTCCCCCCAAAGCTTCTCCTCTCCAGGCTGGACAATCCCAGCTGTGCCAGCCTTCCCTCCCAGCAGAGCTGCTCCATCCTCTGCCCATCCTGGTGCCTCCTCTGGCCTCTCTCCAGCAGCTCCATGTCCTTGCTGTGCTGGCCCCAGGGCTGGAGGCAGCTCTGCAGCTCTCAGGGGTCTCACCTGGGGGGCAGAGGGGTAGAATTTTCTCTACCTCTTTGCCACACCAAGTGTGAAATGCTCTTCATAAGGAGAATCTATTTAAATGCTCCACAAATGTTACTGAAAACACCACAGTGACACGGTGACATTGTTAACAGAGCAGGATGGCAGCTGTCAATGACAAGTATTTATTAAAAAAAATTAAAAAGATATATCTAGCAGATAATGAAGGCTTGGAGTGACCAAAAGGGGGACTAAAGATACCAGAGCTTGTCAGTCTGAAAACAAGGAGGTTTTACAGAATTCATTTCCTCCATTCACAAGTGCTTATTTAAGAGCTGAGAGATTTATTCAGGAAAGATGCAGAGACTGAGGCAGCCACCATCAGGAGAGCCCTGAGGAACATCCCTCTGCCCCAGCATCCTTCCAGACACTGAAGAGACAGCAACATCCTGAATCTCACAACGGGAATTCCAGCAGAAATTCCAGGTCACAATGAACTTTGCACTGGCTACTTAAACCCAACACCAAGCAAATGTGCTTCCTGCAGTTTGACAAAGTGCTCCTGGCCTGGGATCCCCGGGGGCACCTTCTGGGAGGTTCTCCAGCACTCCAAGAGTCGCCTTCCCTCCCACTGTAGGTTCCCAAATCCCTTTATAGGATGTGTGAAAACTGTGCCTGGGGCCGTGCCTGCTCTCCTGACAGGTTTAAGGGCCAGAGAGGAGCCCATTGCAGGAAATACTCCCTGGTTTTGCTATCAAAGCAGGTGAAAGGAAAGTACCAAAAGTATCACCAAGTCGAAAACAACTCGACCCTTCGTGTTCAGCGAAGATTTGGAGGAGACTCTTGAGATGTGTCAAGTAGGACAGAGTGAAATGGTGGTATCAGTGATAAAAGACCTCCTGAAGAGCTACCCAGTAGACCTGCCTTGAGGAGAACACAACACCTCCAAGACAGCAGTGACAACAAGTAGGACGAGTGACAAAGTCACCGGGGCGTTCTCATGGTGTAAATGTCACAGCACAGACTTTGCCCAGAATGGATCCACGAGGTCCCACACACAGACCCAAGGCCTCGGTCTCTGCTCATGCAGCAGAGTCAATAATCCTGGCCATCCTACAAATGATGGCTGGGTGAGGGACTGGGACACGGTGAGCTCAGATCTTTGGGGGGAAATCCTCAGATGGACTTCACAGCAAAGGAAATTAAAGTGTGTTAATGCATTACTAAGATCCTGATACATCCCCACAGAGGGAAATTTGGAGGAGAGGATGAAGACTTTGGGGTTCCCAGCACAGCAAGGACATGGAGCTGCTGGAGAGAGGCCAGAGGAGGCACCAGGATGGGCAGAGGATGGAGCAGCTCTGCTGGGAGGGAAGGCTGGCACAGCTGGGATTGTCCAGCCTGGAGAGGAGAAGCTTTGGGGGGACCTCATTGTGGCCTTGCAGGAGCTGAAGGAGCTCCAAGGAAGATGGAGAGAGACAATTTCCAAGGGATGGAGGGACAGGACAAGGGAATGGCTTCAAACTGGAATTGGGCAGGGCTAGATGGGATATTGGGAATTCTTCCTGTGAGGATGGGGAGGGGCTGGGATAGAATTCCCAGAGAAGCTGTGGCTGCCCCTGGATCCCTGGAAGTGTCCAAGGCCAGGTTGGAGCACCCTGGGCTGGTGGAAGGTGTCCCTGCCCATGGCAGAGGTGGGACTGTGTCCATATGGAAGGGACAGCACGTGCATTACTACTTTTACACCAAGATTTAGGGTTTCAATCACCTTTCTCCCCTTGAACGGCATAAAATTAAAAATGCCACAGCACCCCAGGGCACAAAAACAGAAGCAAAACCACCTCCATTCATAAATTAGCTCCTTCCCCAGCCAGCCTCAGCTTTTATAAAACCAACTCTTGTGCCTCCAGTTTCAAATGGTTCGAGTACTCACTCTAAGCAAATATTTTATATTGCAAATTTTAGCCTGGAGCATTTTGTTTTTATGGTCACCTTATGAAGCAGCGAAGTTGGAGGGGTTTAATAGAAAGGCTGAGAGACCCTAAAGTGCAGCAAAGCTACTGGGTGCCACCATAATAAAGTGCATGTGTAAATGTGTATAAGTCATTGATTTGCTGTAATATAGGAAACATATGCTTTGGTTAACTACTTCTGTAAAATACCAACGGTTTACAGTGAGCAAATATTAGGAAACGGGAACATTAAAAAGGAGATATATGAGGTGGTGAAGAAGACTGGTTCTTCATTTTAATACCGATGACAGGACACTTGATTCCCTCCTGAGGGCAATACTCCCAACTTCTTGCTTTGGAAATCGGTTTCCAACCTTAAACAAGGCTTGGAAAAATCCTTTAAAAGGGATAAAGTCACCACTGAAACGGCACAAACAAAAAAAAGGCAGCGAAGGATTTGTCAGGTTTATTCATTTTTCCCTCCTCCTTCTCCCCCAACCCCTTTGAAATCCAAACAAATTCACTCAATGGCTGGACAAACAAAAGGACTTTTTCTTGAGTGCTGAGGACTGAGGTTTAAATTTCAGGAGATTATGAGGGAAGTGAGTGGAGTGCACTTAGTAAAAGACAGTACATTTGATTTCTTAAACACAGAAACAATCAAACATTATCAAGGGGAAGTTTCCCCCCTGTTTCAGTGCTGAAGGACCAGGCATTGCCTTCACTGGGAAGAGGAACTGTGGGATAAATGAGAAGGACACACCTCATATCCTGGGATGGACCTCACGGCCTCCACCACTGCCAAGGACACCAGGTGTTGGATGAAAGGAATCCTCTGGCCCAGGTTGGAGTGGAGAGGGATGGTGATGTGTAAAGTGGAGAGAGCACAGCCCACAGGACTCAGCCAAACGTTGCCACCACGACCTGGGGGGACAGAGAGACAAAGGTCATTTCAACTCAAGGAAAGAGTATTTATAAAAAAACATTGTTTTGTGAATGGACACAACTCCTAAAAGTAATTCTAAATTCAACAGGATCCATGCAAGAAGCTCCCCCAAGTCCTGTAATGAGTTCCCAAGCTAATTTGGAAAGAAAAAGGGTTGAAGTGCAAACCTTTTTCTTCAAAAAACCAGCATTTTATTTAATGTCCCCATTCTTGGAAGTGTCCAAGGCCGGGCTGGATGGAGTTCTGAGCACCCTGGGCTAGTGGAAGGTGTCCCTGCCCATGGCAGGGGTGGAATGGGGTGATCTTTAAAGTCTGTTCCAACTCAGACCACTCTAAGACTCTGTTCTACAGTTTGAATGTAGAAGTTGCTACTGGATTTCCTAACGTGTCCTCAATGACTCGTTTCCAGGATTTTCCCGGTCTCTGGTACACGGACACTTTAAATAAACTCTTGAAGAAGCATTTGTGAAGATGCTCTGTGCATCCAGAAACCCACCCACTCTGGGAATCACCTTGACACGCGCCAGAGCTGCCCTGAGAGCCAAGTAGAAGATCATCACTCCCTAGATCTTCTCAGGCCCGAACCTGGGGTCTTCTCATCAAATAAAGGTGGCTTTTCATAAGTTCTAGCCCCTTCCCGAGCAAGAAAGAGGACTTGTTCACATTTATCTGCCAAAGGCTGGTCAGGCAGGTCCTGCAGGCTCCAGAAACCTCTGTTGCAGAGCAAGTCAAGACCCAGTCTTGCTCCACTTAAGCCAAAGAGAAGCTCTGGTTTGGAGCTCTGACTCGTGTTACACTAAATGTAGTGATGGCAGTTTCCACCACCGGGGAGGCTTTTTGGCAGAAAGTGGAAGACCACGAAATCATCTCTGCAAAAGCCACCAACCATCCTGGAAATGTTTACTTTGGCCTCTGTTGACTCGAGGTTTGAGTCTGAATCCTCACTTCAAGCAGGAGGAGAAGAAGACACGATTATTCTACAGATTATGTTATGAAAAATAATCTTCGAGGCGGACACATGATATTAAAATTTCCTGTTTTGTGTATTTAACACACATTTATCAGCACTAGGAGGGAACTCACTCACCTTTCCCTTGTGTCTGTCGACCAGCAACTGCTATCAAACCCATCTCCTCAGGCAACTCGAACATCAACCTGCCAAGGGAGGGGGAGAAGACAAAACCCAACATCTCATCAGCTGCCACACCAAGCCATGAACATCAAGATTTAATAGCAGGGTGTATTTTCTGCCAACATCCCACCACCCTCTTCCAGTCACCATCTACTCCCCTCCAAGGAAAGGATGAAGTGCAAAATAATAATGTAGAAATGATATTTTGGAGCCACAGTTCACTCCAGGTGCCTTCTGAGAACACCAAGTTTGTGTTTCTTTGTGTTTTCTCCCTATCTCCAGCAAGTGACACCCAGCAATTCGAGACATTTGTTTCTACTTACAGCAGATTTTTTGGTCCGTGCCACAGAAATATAAGAGCAGCAGTTTCTGATTATTTAGAAAACCAATATGGTGGCAATAAAGAGGTTTAAAAGATACACTATCCCCTGAGAACTAATTATGATTTAACTACAGTAAATAAATCTACACCTTCTGAGAACTCTGGAGAACACTGGGTTGTTTTAGGCTTGTGTTCTGCTTTTAAAATAGTTTCACTTAAAAGAACACTAACTTTCCTCTGGGGATAAGTGGAAAGTGCACTTTAACACCACCAAATGAGTCAGTGCTAGACTTGAAAAGGAAAATAATAAAAAGAAAAGAAGCAAAAACCTCTCCTGTGAGAACTTCATTCGAGCCACTTTAACACAGATCTCAACTCCACCACAATCCTCCTCCATCTCCCACTTTCAGGAAGAGTTCTTTAACAGATCAATCATATTCAACACGTTCCCTCTGGATCTCTGATCTCTATGAGAGGTGTTTGGAGTTCTTCAATCAGACAGATGCCCTCTCAGTGACCCCAGACATGGTTTTGTGAAGATGACAAGCTGAGGGACCATCCTCCTGCTCCCCACGCTCTAAAACGGGTCATCAGTAACTCTTGGGGCTGTGGAGGCACCAAAGTGCAAGAAACCCCAAGGTTTCAGGGCATCTTTCAAATGTCTGACTTGCTTTCGTGATGATCAAAACCACTGGAGGGCCCAGGCAAAGTCTGGCCCACAAATGCTAATTACGAACCACAGAATGATGGGATGGGTTGGGTTGGGTTGGAAGGGACCTTCAGGATCAGCTCGTTCCAACACCCAGCCCCACAGAAGCTCTAACAGGCTCCACAATGTTTTCCCACAGCACTCCCGACTCAGTGAGAAGTTGAGATGTTGTCAGAGACCACCAGGCAGAAGATCTCCCTCCAGTCCCCCCAAAACACACCTCAATAATTCCCTCCTTGGCACCCTGTGGGTTCCATGCAAGGTCCAGGCTCACCCTCCTACCATCAGCCTTTCCCAGCAACTTGTACCTCTTCCCATCAGGAATCCCAGGATCGTCAAGGCTGGAAGGGACATACAGGACCATCCAGCACCACCAGGATCCCCCCTAATCCATGTCCCCAAGGGCCACATCCAGACACCTCTGGGACACTTCCAGTGACTCCACCACTCCCTGGGACACTCATTCCAATTCCTGGCCATTCCTGCAGGGAATATTTTTCCCGAATATCCCATCTGTCTCTACCCTGGTGCAGTTTGAGGCCATCTCCTGTCCCCCTGTCCCTTGGCCATGGCAGAAGAGCCCGACCCCCCTCACTGCCCCCTCCTGTCAGGGAGCTGTGCAGAGCAATGAGGTCCCCCCTGAGCCTCCTCTTCTCCACACAAACCCTCCCAGCTCTCCCACAGGACGTGTTTTCCAGCCCTTTCCATTCCCTGGACACGCTCCAGCCCCTCCAGGAGAGAATCCACCATGAGGATTCATCCCTGCCTTCTGGGAACGGCCCCATTTCAGTCCCAACAGCAAGTTCATGGCTTTGCCACATGAAAATCTGATTTAAATTTGGAAGCGCAGTTAGGAAGAGATTATAGGCTTTGTTGAAACACACTGCTGTCTGTTCCTTCTCCGTTCGCAGATCTGGCTTTAAATAGGCATAAAAGAACATCAAAAATAAAAACTAATCATGTGCTGCCGTGATGGGAGGGAAACAAACAGGGAAGAAATTGGTTAGGCCCCCAAAAAACACAGGCACAATGCAGAGGACATCTGAATGCAGCTCTGAAAGGCTGGGCAGGTCCCACCACGTCCAGTGGAGAGGCTGAGGTTGTGCTTTGAAGGGCCGTGAAGGAAAATCCTTCAAGGACAACTGATGGAGCAAGACACAGATACCTCCATTTTTCCCACTTCCTGAGATGGTGTTGGAATGACCAAAAAATCCATGATGTTAAAAATCACCACAGAACCCTCAGAGCTTTGTAAGCTGTGTGTGCTTGTTGGTTGTTGTTTCTTTGAGCCACAACTTGGGTTTCCCCCAGCAGAAAGATTAACTGTACGTGCGCTTTTTTACGTCGCGACTTCCCTTCTTTGCTTTCAACTTAATCACTTGCAGCTTGGACCATCTAGTTTTTCTAGTTTTTAATCACAGCACTCACCACATTTCCCCCCCCCAAATATTTTCCTTCAAGAAATTCTCTGTTCCCCTTTTTTTTTTTGGTACTTTTTAACTCGCTCTGCGTATCGAGCCAAAAGACCACACCGAGACACGAGATTAGGGAAACACGAAACATCTGAAGATAAATTGACCCATCAGGAAGAATGTGAAATGGCATCTTTATGATCAGCTGGAATTTGACAAAAATTCTTCTTTCCTGCTTGGAACATTTTTGTGGGATTTCCCAAAATGTGAGCAAGGCACTTTTGGCATTCAAGGATGTTAAAATAGCTGAAATATTAATATTAATATTACTACAAATACCCTCCTCGCAGCCCTGCAGTGCACACTGAGGGTGCTGTCAAAGGTAATAAACATTACCTAATTATTTTAAAGAAACTTCAAGTGTCAGGAGGACTCTTGGCCAGTCAACACGATGAATTTTCGTCCTGCCTGAGCACAAAATGGGAACTGAAACCACAAACCCCCACGTTTGAACGATGTTAACGGCCTGACAAGTCTAAAACTCCCTGATGTTGTGGCTTTAAGGCTGAACCCCTCATTAAGGCATCCTGCTGTGTTACAGGATTCCAGAGGTTTCCCAACAGGCAGCATTGCCTTCCAGATGTTCAAATAACCTGGGCACACCACGGGAACTTGGGACCAGGTTTGTCCCCTCCCTTCACGTCCCTTGTCTGCAAACCTCGCTCTCAAATAGCTTGTTTACGGAATATTATAAAGCAACATTAAAATAAAACCCCAAACTTTCAATTTTTAGCCAAATCACAGAATTGTTTGGGTTGGAAAAGCCCTGCCAGCCCCCGGAGCCCACCCTGTGCCCGATGCCCACCTTGTCCCCCAGCCCAGAGCACTGAGTGCCACGGCCAGTCCTGCCTTGGGCACCTCCAGGGCTGGGCACTCCAACCCTCCTGGACATGGACATGCCTTTTGACCACTCTCTTCTACCATTTTGGACCAAAATGTGTCCTGAACACTTGCTTGGCTGCTCTGTCTGCACTGTTTGTGCCCATGATGTCTGGTTTGACCACAAGAAGAGCGCCTGCTCCTCCACTGCCCTCCATCCCCTTTTCCCTGATTCCAAGCTCCATCTGTTAAATCATGGACATGGGTTGGAAGGGACCAAAAATCACCTCATTCCATGGGCAGGGACACCTTCCACTAGCCCAGGTTATGGCCAAGCAGAACAGGAAGCACTGGAGTCCCTGCTGCACATTCCTTGCTGGCAGCACCGATCTGGATCCCTTTCTCCTCCCTGGAAGCCTCTTTTCATGAGAACATGAATGCTTGAAGATGCTTAAAGGTCTTCTGTAAGGCAGGTGGTAAAGTGACCTAGAGCTGATGGGCATGGACAGAGAAGATGTCACCATAAGGGACTGAGTGGGTTTAGATGGGATATTGGGAAAGAATTGGTGGCTGGGAGGGTGGGCAGGCCCTGGCACAGGGTGGGCAGAGCAGCTGTGGCTGCCCCTGGATCCCTGGAAGTGTCCCAGGCCAGGTTGGAGCACCCTGGGCTGGTGGAAGGTGTCCCTGCCCATGGCAGGGGGTGTCGGAGCTGGATGATCTCTGGAGGGATCAACTGGATCTGCTACAAACAAGGGACAGCTGACTTGGGAGGGTGGAAATCTGTGGAACTTTGGCTGTGCCAACATGAACCTGTTCTGTTCAGGACCCTCAGAGGACTGAGGATGGTGAGAAACACAGCAGAAACTCTGGATTCACCTCAGCAGGGACCTCATCGATGGGATCCCATGAGAGGCAGCTCTGAAGGGCAAAGGAGCTCAACTGACCTGCTCTTTAAAGTCAACCTCTCCCAAACAAGCCCATCCCAACACTGGGGAAAACAAGTGGATGAAGAGAGTCTGGATTGGCTAAAGAAGGGACTCCAGGGCTGTGAAGGAACAGATGGGAGCAAGGAGAGATGCCAAGAGGAGAAATGCTGGAAGGAGACCTGCAGAGACATTGTCCACACGATGCAAAGCTGAAGCTCAGTTGTAGTGGAGATCAGCAAGGAACAGGCCAGAAGAACTTCTGCTGCAACAAGGGCAATGTGGGCTCACAGTGGGGACACCTGAGTTCCTCAAGGCATTCCTTGCCCTGGTCTTCTCCACCAGGGTCTTCCAGGCCTTTCCACAGGGTTCAAGGAGAGAGGTGACACCAACAGCAGGAAAAGGTTGATCTCATAAATCTCTCGAGAAGTCTTGACTCCTTCAAGGTGGTGAGAGCAGGGGGGATGGACCTGGGAGTGCTGGCTGAGGGCACAGCAAGGTCTTCTCTCATCATGGTCATGGACATCATGGGAAGTCCCAGATGAATGGAGAAGGGAAAACATCTTCAGGATGTTCTTCCACAGCACCCTTGTGTCCAAATCCAGCCACTGTGGTCCAGATGGATTCACCACCAGAAGAGCAAGGAATGTCTGGATTCTGGGAATGGTTCGTACTCCACCTCCAGGCTGGATGCAACTGCAGATCCTCAGGGGTTTATCCTGACACTTGTCCTATCTCATCTCTTACTTGGGATAAAAGGGAAATCAGGGTAACAGGGAATGAGGAAATACAGGGGGAAATGGCAGGAACATCAAACAAGTTTGGGAACAACACTGAACTGGGAGGATAATTAAACGTTGGAAGAGGCTGGGGAGGTCTTCAAGATCTGCCAGGTAAAAGCCCTGAGCATGTTGGTTTGAGGTCATTGTTGACCCTGCTTAGAGGAAGGAGGTTGGTCTAGAGATCTTGGGGCATCCTTTCCAATCAGAGTGATTCCTACCTGCAGAAAATGCAGGGAACCTTGTCAGAATTAGCCACGAACTGCTAATTACTAAACCAGTAATTTAGCCCCAGGGCTGCTCACTGCGATCCCCCAGCCCAAGCAGGATCCTAAAATCACTTCCCCACTCCCTTGCTAACCTAAATATTTAAATTTATTCAACTCCCACTTTCCATGAAGCGCTTTATACACGCCCAGCTGCGAGCTGAGGGCTCCCAGAAGACCGATCCCCCCAGGTGAGACAAGTAGAACACCTCAACTGTTAATCCTTCTGAGTTCCATTTCAATGGCAGGAATCTCCTCGTTCCACCCTTCCAGCTGTGCCTGGATCCAGCAGGGAAATCACACGTCCCTTCCATGAATGAACCCTTCTGTTCCAGGGCACAAATTCAGAGCTTCTTTCACCTTCTCATGGGTTTCCCCACACAGAAAGGGCCATTTCATGGCAAAGTCTCCTCGAACTCCTCGGATGCACCAAAGGAGAAAAGGCATGAAGGGATTGCAACGCCCCAGCCATGGGGCTAAATTACTGGTTTAGTAATTAGCAGTTCGTGGCTAATTCTGACAAGGTTCCCTGCATTTTCTGCAGGTAGGAATCACTCTGATTGGAAAGGATGCCCCAAGATCTCTAGACCAACCTCCTTCCTCTAAGCAGGGTCAACAATGACCTCAAACCAACATGCTCAGGGCTTTTACCTGGCAGATCTTGAAGACCTCCCCAGCCTCTTCCAACGTTTAATTATCCTCCCAGTTCAGTGTTGTTCCCAAACTTGTTTGATGTTCCTGCCATTTCCCCCTGTATTTCCTCATTCCCTGTTACCCTGATTTCCCTTTTATCCCAAGTAAGAGATGAGATAGGACAAGTGTCAGGATAAACCCCTGAGGATCTGCAGTTGCATCCAGCCTGGAGGTGGAGTACGAACCATTCCCAGAATCCAGACATTCCTTGCTCTTCTGGTGGTGAATCCATCTGGACCACAGTGGCTGGATTTGGACACAAGGGTGCTGTGGAAGAACATCCTGAAGATGTTTTCCCCTCTCAGTTCATCATCCCCTGATATCTATGATGAGAGAAGACCTTGCTGTGCCCTCAGCCAGCACTCCCAGGTCCATCCCCCCTGCTCTCACCACCTTGAAGGAGTCAAGACTTCTCAACAGATTTCACAGAGAAGCTGATTTACTGAATAAAGAAGTTCTTTAAGTTTGCAGTTTTGGAACCTGACCACATTGTCCCATGTCCAGCCAGGAATTCCTAAGGATGACGTGGATGAGCAACGTGGGGAACCACGACACAGCTCCGAGGGAAGTGCAGGATGGAGGGAGACCAGGAGAAGAGCAAGGTTCTTTCTCAGCTGGCTCAGTGCTCTGGTCTGGCTCACCACAAATGAACTCTGCTGTTGAGAACGTTCCAAGATGCCAGTGGGTAGAAGGGAAGTCAAACCCACCTCTTTCATGCCACCCATGTCCTTAGGCTTGATTGAAATGACAATATTTTGGCCTTGGAATAGCCCCTGCTTTGCTTGTGGAATGGCTTGGAGAAATCAGCCCTCCTGGACAGGCTCGACCAGTAAAGCCTCATTTTATTTTATTTTGTCTGCTTGCTGCGTTTTTCAGCTGGTCATTTTCTTGTCTCTCTCTTGTTGTACCAGATATTTTATAATTAGTCCTTTGTGGATGTTTATAGGCTTTTCCTCTTCCAAAAAGGAAAAAAAAAAGAGAATTTTAAAAAACACAGCCCCATACAGCCCAAGGTGTCAGGAAACATACCCAAATAAGAAAGGACTCCAAAAAATCAGTTTGCCAACAAAATGCCAGTAAAATTTGAAACCTGGGTTCAGACACACTGGTCAGGTTCCAAAACTGCAAACTTAAAGAACTTCTTTATTCAGTAAATCAGCTTCTCTGTGAATATCATCAAGCCCACAAAGTTGCAGTAAAAGAGGGAGTTTCCAAGGGACATGTGAGGAGAGTTGAGGAGTTTAAGTTGTTTCAATCTGTAATTTGAACAGTAAAAACTTGTACTGTTTTCAACAACTGAGTTCATTTTTTTCCCCCTTTATAATATGCAATCCTTTCAATTCATGACCTCTCTTTACTTGAAAAAGCCACCTGAAGGACCCCCAAAAATTAACATGGCACAAATGGAAATGAAAGAGATGAGAAATAGAACTCCAGATCCAAGATTTGAGAAACAGAGTAATTACTGGAATGGAGTGAAACGTATTTATTGTAACATGGTAAGAGGAGAATCTTCAGATGGGATAAAAAATTCTAAAGACATTGATGAAAACCAGATCCAACCCTTCTTGACCAAAGCAAAGGAGAGGAGGGATGCAATGGAAGATCTAAAATATGCACATCAATGCAGGCTGTGGAGATGCCCCTGGAGCAGAGACATCTCCCTTCCTTAGAGCCACTGACCAGGACTGGGTGTGTGACCCTCCTGAGGCTCAGCAAGGCCAAGAGCAAGGTCCTGACCCCAGGCTGGGACAACCCCCAGGACAGATCCAGGCTGGGATGGGCAGATGGAGCAGCCCTGGGAGAAGGACCTCGGGGTGCTGGTGGGGCAGAGGCTGGACATAACTCAGCCCAGAAATCTCCTGTGTCCTGGCATCATCCCCAGCAGGACAGGGGGGATTGTGCCCCTCTGCCCCCCCCAGGTGAGACCCCTGAGACCTGCAGAGCTGCCTCCAGCCCTGGGGCCAGCACAGCAAGGACAGGGAGCTGCTGGAGAGAGGCCAGAGGAGGCACCAGGATGGGCAGAGGATGGAGCAGCTCTGCTGGGAGGGAAGGCTGGCACAGCTGGGATTGTCCAGCCTGGAGAGGAGAAGCTTTGGGGGGACCTCATTGTGGCCTTGCAGGACCTGAAGGAGCTGCAAGAAAGATGGAGAGAGACAATTTCCAAGGGATGGAGGGACAGGACAATGGAATGGCTTCAAACTGGAATTGGGCAGGGCTGGATGGGATATTGGAAGGAATTCTTTACTGTGGGAGTGGTAGGACACTGAAACAAGCTCCTTAGAGAAGCTGTGGCTGCCCCTGGATCCCTGGAAGTGTCCCAGGCCAGGTTGGATGGAGCTTGGAGCACCCTGGGCTGGTGGAAGGTGTCCCTGCCCATGGAGATGGAGACATCCCAAGCCCGGGGATCTCAAAAACAACCCCTTGGGACTGTGAGTTTATCCAATATCCAATATTCCTTCCAGCCACCCCTCACACTGAAAAGCAAACCTGGAAGTTTCTGCATCCCCAGCGACTTCAGCGCGATATCCCGGCCAATTTCCAGGCTGGATAATTACATTCCCTTATGAAAATTTCTCTGCAATTTACTAAGACAGCCCTTCATTTCCTGCCTTAAATCACCGAGGGTGTGAAATAAGTTGCCATGTTCCACCAGGGAAGTGATGGAATTATTCCCCAAGAGCCACTCAGCCAGGGTTAATGTCAAACCAAAGACACTGGACTTAAGTGAGGGTCCAAAAGAATTCCAGGTGCCCTTTCCAGAGCCTTCACTGAGTTTTCCATTGGAAACTGGGAAAAACAAAGCATTTCAACAACACAAAAAATCCCATTCTTTTCTAAGTAATTATAACCCTAAAAATTAGCAATGCCATTTATTTTCCTTGCATGAACAATGTTTCCATTATCCTGTTACCATTGAAGGCTTATCAAAGTTAATTAATTAACTCTTGGGAATCACAAAAATCTTTCTAAAAGGCTTTGGGGTTTCTTCCATGATTTTCTTTAGCATCTTTTATTCTGTGCCTGCAACAAATTCAGGCCCTGAAGGTTTGTGATAGTGGCAATGTGGCATCCAGGGATGCAGGAAGCTCCCAGACTTTTTACTCCAATCCTAAATAAAAACCAATTTCCATTTTAATTTCAATTTTTATATTCTTTCTAAAGGGAATTTGGAAATACAGACAGAACCTCAAGGTTTGCTCCTGTCGTGATTTCTGGGCCATGGGCTGCCCTCTGTGCCCCCAACATCACCACAAAGTGGGAATTCAACACATTCCTTGGCATCAAATCAAACCTTCCCAATTTCACCCAGGTGTTCCAACCATTATAAACCAACTCTGGTTCATAAAGGGGCAGGGAAAAGGCCAATTATTTTCCTTGCGTGGCTTTTTTCCCCATTAAGCGCTGGGAAATCTTGGGGAAAAAATAAAGGATTATTAACATTCTGCTGTGCTAAAGCGATCAAAACACCCTGTTCCTCTGGTGTCAACAAGGCCAGGATTTAATTTAAAAACTCCTACAGACAAAATAGCAGGTTTTTATTTTCTCCTCCTCTCTTAAAAAAGTTGATGTGCGACAGTGAGAAATTCCTGAAGTGTTTCGTGTAAATAATGTCACTATGAAGTATCACGTAAGAGATCGATGCACAAGGATCAATTTAATGCAAACCTGGGGTGGAAATGGCATTTTTTTTTGGTTTAAAGTGTTTCATTTTTAAAATAAATTCCTAGAAAGTGGCAATTCAGCTCTAAAATCGCAGCCAGTGTTTGAAATGCTGTGAAAGCAAAGTTTAGAATATTAATTTTTAAAGATACTCTATTTACCTTATACATAATTTTCCAAAGAAAATATAGATTTTATAATTCTCTAAGAGGGGGAATAATGCCATTTTTGCTTTAAATCCTTCACATTCCAACATCCCTAAATATTCCCTTCTCCTTCCTTGAGTGAGATGATCCAAGGGACAGGAAAACCATTGCTTTTCTCATGGCCAATTAAAAAGGGCAATAAACACAACAGCTCAACTCGGCCGGGCTGCTAATTAACACACAAATGATCCTCTCATCAAGGCCCCGAGTCTTCTCCTTCCCCTGGCCAAGAGCAACCACAGGATTGCTAAATTCAGCCTTCAAGCCCACAGAGCTTTTCTCTCTCCTGCGAGAGCCAATTCAGAAATGCGTAAATAAGGAACAGAAAAGTTCTGTCTCCGAATACGTCGCTAAATATTTGGAAAGCCCTCGCCGTCGGAGCGTGCCAAGGTGAAGGAAGGCTCCACTAGTTCATTTCATGGGTGATTAAGAGTGGGTTTCAAGGGAAGGGAGTTCCTTTCTGCTGGCCACGGCATCCCCTGTGCGCTCCAGGAACGCTCACGTCGTGTGCATTTTCACCACAGAACGCTCGGCCCTCCAAAGAGTGGATTCCCTTTGTCAGCGAGAGCAGGAGAAAACCCAAAGGTCTCCAAGAAACCTCGTTATTTCAAACTCTTCACGGGCAAGAAAAGCAGGAGCTTCCTAGAAAGGAGAGGTTCAAAAGTGCCCATTTTGAACAAAGCAAATACTCCTGACTGTGAGAAGTGGGTGGATGGGCAACCACAGAGTCATGGAATGGTTTGGGTGGGAAGGGACATTAAAGATCATCTCATCCCACCCCCTGCCATAGGCAGGGACACCTTCCACCAGCCCAGGGTGCTCCAAGCCCCGTCCAACCTGGCCTGGGACACTTCCAGGGATCCAGGGGCAGCCACAGCTTCTCTGCCCAACCTGTGCCAGGGCCTGCCCACCCTCCCAGCCACCAATTCCTTCCCAATATCCCATCGTTCATTTCTAAAGGAAAAATCCCTGCATTAAGAAGTTGTCTTGTTCCCACTGAAACAGCAGAAATGTTTCTTCCTTTTCTTCCTCTGACACCATTTCTTTACACCATTTTTGCCTCCTTTTGATGAAAGAAACACAACTCTTTTACATCCCCCACTCCCCATGGAAGGGGTCGTGTTCCCTGGGCCCTGAGTTACTCCCTGCTTTGTGCTTTGCCCAGCAAATCCACACCTTTTGAAGCCTGGTGCTGAAAACCGGACCAGTAACCCCAGTTAAGCCCTCCCAGTGTTGAGTAGAAGTGGAAGGATTACCCTGCCCATCTCACATGTGGCCCATTTTCCAGCACTTCTGTATGAATTTCAGGCTCAGCCCTCACCTCCTTTGTTAAAAGTCACTTATTTTTAACCAAATTCCACTGCTCACTGAAACCTCTGGAAAACTGATACTCAAGCCCTTCATTTAGAGATTTGCATCTCATTTTTGCTCCGTGTCACTCTTACCCACAAAGAGCAGCATCCTGAGCGTTTCAGGCCCCGCTTGGGTGCATCAGGTTTCGGGTCTGAAACCCTCCTTCTCACAAAGTTAGGGTTTCTCCCCACAGAGTGGAGTTTTGGAGGAGGAAACCCTCAATTCCAAGCTATTCATGGAATGAGGGAGTCGTGCCGAAGTGGGGGCAGATGTGAAGCCTCAGCACTCGGGTCTGCAAACAGCAAAACCACTGAAGTCAAGAGCAACATAAAAAAATTGGAATATTTACCATGAAGAGAGCTCGGAAAAGCAGAAGGAATCTTCTCAAATATATATATATATATTTCTGATAATAAAAATATGATCTGTGATGCTGAAGCTCCAAGCAGGGAGATCAATGAGGTTGATCTTCAACACCCCTTGAGGTGCCATCCACTTGGATCAAACCAAACCATGGCCAGGAAAGGAGTCACCACAGATCCAGGAGACTCTCTGGGAGTGCTGTGGGAAACACACCGTTCCCAGGTGGAGTATTTGGAATTTCTTATTCCTCAAGAAGCTCCAATGCAACAGGCCACTCTATTCCATAAATAATGAAGGATTTTGGATAAAACAAGATCCAACAGGTCATGTCCCGCTTTAAGAGTTGGAAGGTCTTTGGCAACGCACACTCCACATGGATCTCAGATTTAAGAATGGCCTTTAAACACTCCAGCTGTGACACTAAAGAGTTAAGACATCAAAAAGGAGAAAGATCACTGATGAGAACAATGATCATCTCTGATTTTCTCCACGGAGAGAATCGGAACAAGAAACTCTCCACAGAACGAAGGAAGTTGCAGTTATGAATGCCAAGAGTTTGCAGCAGAATAGACTGAACATTGGATAGAGCTGGGAAAGGATAAGGTGAGGAAATACTTCTCCTTTCAGGTCTTTTTCAGCAAGTGCTCCAGAAATAATTGTGACTTTACGCTCATGGACATCAAACTCACACAAAAGAACTTTATATTCCCAATCCATCTGGAATAAACCTGGAAAATTCATTTCCTCATCACCCCTGTTTTCTTTCATGGGAGAACTTCTCCACGGCAGCAAATCTTCTTCACCATCACTCCATCTAACTCCACAGTCACCCTGGCCCTGGAGGTCCTTTCCTCCCTTGGAATGTGTTGGCTCAGGAACCATCACTTTGGGAATCTGTAACTTCTGGCACCTGAGGCATCCCTGGGGTGGCTCAAATGATTCACGAGAACCTCCAGTGTCCCTGGGGTTTAGTGGGACAGGGCCAAGTCAAACACAAGGCTCAGGCAGCAGTGGCACATCTTCTGTCCTTCTGTCCATCCACCACGGGGAAATGATTCTCTCCTGCGGAGAGAATTCCCACTGGTATTGACAGAATTCCACGATCATCAGGGTTGGGAGAGACCACCAAGCTCATCCAGTGCCACCAGCACCACCAGGATCACCCCTAATCCGTGTCCCCAAGGGCCACATCCAGATAGCTCTGGGACACTTCCACACACAGTGATTCCACCACCTCCTGGGACATTCCAAGGAAAATATGTTCCCAATATCTCCTCCCTGGTGCAGTTTGAGGCCATCTCCTGTCCCCCTGTCCCTTGGCCATGGCAGAAGAGCCCGACCCCCCTCACTGCCCCCTCCTGTCAGGGAGTTGTGCAGAGCAATGAGGTCCCCCCTGAGCCTCCTCTTCTCCACACAAACCTCCCCAGCCCCCCCACAGGACGTGTTTTCCAGCCCCTTCCCCAGCTCTGCTCCCTTCTCCTCACACAGAACCCACATCAAGAACTGACTTTGGAGACCAGAGATGGATTCACTGCCACATTCCCATCACACCCATGCCCAGACCACAGGCACAGGTTTCCTGGAGTTCTGGTGGCACCTCCCAGGCATGGGGACAGCTCAGTGTTGGGGACTGAGTGGCAGAAGGGTCCCATGAATCTCT
>WBMV01004278.1:45793-75096 GCA_013396655.1 Campylorhamphus procurvoides | reverse complement strand
TCCCTGCTTTGTGCTTTGCCCAGCAAATCCACACCTTTTGAAGCCTGGTGCTGAAAACCGGACCAGTAACCCCAGTTAAGCCCTCCCAGTGTTGAGTAGAAGTGGAAGGATTACCCTGCCCATCTCACATGTGGCCCATTTTCCAGCACTTCTGTATGAATTTCAGGCTCAGCCCTCACCTCCTTTGTTAAAAGTCACTTATTTTTAACCAAATTCCACTGCTCACTGAAACCTCTGGAAAACTGATACTCAAGCCCTTCATTTAGAGATTTGCATCTCATTTTTGCTCCGTGTCACTCTTACCCACAAAGAGCAGCATCCTGAGCGTTTCAGGCCCCGCTTGGGTGCATCAGGTTTCGGGTCTGAAACCCTCCTTCTCACAAAGTTAGGGTTTCTCCCCACAGAGTGGAGTTTTGGAGGAGGAAACCCTCAATTCCAAGCTATTCATGGAATGAGGGAGTCGTGCCGAAGTGGGGGCAGATGTGAAGCCTCAGCACTCGGGTCTGCAAACAGCAAAACCACTGAAGTCAAGAGCAACATAAAAAAATTGGAATATTTACCATGAAGAGAGCTCGGAAAAGCAGAAGGAATCTTCTCAAATATATATATATATATTTCTGATAATAAAAATATGATCTGTGATGCTGAAGCTCCAAGCAGGGAGATCAATGAGGTTGATCTTCAACACCCCTTGAGGTGCCATCCACTTGGATCAAACCAAACCATGGCCAGGAAAGGAGTCACCACAGATCCAGGAGACTCTCTGGGAGTGCTGTGGGAAACACACCGTTCCCAGGTGGAGTATTTGGAATTTCTTATTCCTCAAGAAGCTCCAATGCAACAGGCCACTCTATTCCATAAATAATGAAGGATTTTGGATAAAACAAGATCCAACAGGTCATGTCCCGCTTTAAGAGTTGGAAGGTCTTTGGCAACGCACACTCCACATGGATCTCAGATTTAAGAATGGCCTTTAAACACTCCAGCTGTGACACTAAAGAGTTAAGACATCAAAAAGGAGAAAGATCACTGATGAGAACAATGATCATCTCTGATTTTCTCCACGGAGAGAATCGGAACAAGAAACTCTCCACAGAACGAAGGAAGTTGCAGTTATGAATGCCAAGAGTTTGCAGCAGAATAGACTGAACATTGGATAGAGCTGGGAAAGGATAAGGTGAGGAAATACTTCTCCTTTCAGGTCTTTTTCAGCAAGTGCTCCAGAAATAATTGTGACTTTACGCTCATGGACATCAAACTCACACAAAAGAACTTTATATTCCCAATCCATCTGGAATAAACCTGGAAAATTCATTTCCTCATCACCCCTGTTTTCTTTCACGGGAGAACTTCTCCATGGCAGCAAATCTAAGCTCCTTGCGTTCACTTTTGAGACCTTCTTCACCATCATTCCATCGAACTCCACAGTCACCCTGGCCCTGGAGGTCCTTTCCTCCCTTGGAATGTGTCGGCTCAGGAACCATCACTTTGGGAATCTGTAATTTCTGGCACCTGAGGCATCCCTGGGGTGGCTCAAATGATTCACGAGAACCTCCAGTGTCCCTGGGGTTTAGTGGGACAGGGCCAAGTCAAACACAAGGCTCAGGCAGCAGTGGCACATCTTCTGTCCTTCTGTCCATCCACCACGGGGAAATGATTCTCTCCTGCGGAGAGAATTCCCACTGGTATTGACAGAATTCCACGATCATCAGGGTTGGGAGAGACCACCAAGCTCATCCAGTGCCACCAGCACCACCAGGATCACCCCTAATCCGTGTCCCCAAGGGCCACATCCAGATAGCTCTGGGACACTTCCACACACAGTGATTCCACCACCTCCTGGGACATTCCAAGGAAAATATGTTCCCAATATCTCCTCCCTGGTGCAGTTTGAGGCCATCTCCTGTCCCCCTGTCCCTTGGCCATGGCAGAAGAGCCCGACCCCCCTCACTGCCCCCTCCTGTCAGGGAGTTGTGCAGAGCAATGAGGTCCCCCCTGAGCCTCCTCTTCTCCACACAAACCTCCCCAGCCCCCCCACAGGACGTGTTTTCCAGCCCCTTCCCCAGCTCTGCTCCCTTCTCCTCACACAGAACCCACATCAAGAACTGACTTTGGAGACCAGAGATGGATTCACTGCCACATTCCCATCACACCCATGCCCAGACCACAGGCACAGGTTTCCTGGAGTTCTGGTGGCACCTCCCAGGCATGGGGACAGCTCAGTGTTGGGGACTGAGTGGCAGAAGGGTCCCATGAATCTCTGATGGGTCTCCACCAACACAGGGGACCCTCTGAGTGTCCCACCCCTCCCACCCCAGATGTTCTTGTTCAGCACAGCCATTCCAAACCCAAAGGTTGATGGGATCAATGACATCATTGATCACTGATCACTGTCAATACTCAGGGCAGACCCCAATTCTCCAGTGAAGACACCAAATGAAGACACCAAAGAGGCACAAGCCAAGGTCAACAAGAGGAGTATAACATCTCTCTCCCTGGAAGTTCTCAGTGCTTCACAAAACAATAAAACATGAAAAGGTCATTTTTTTAATCAGCCAAACCCTTTGCACCCAATGCAGCGATGGAATGGTTGGATATGGCCAGGTTACATTTGCTTATTGCCTAGTAGGGTGGGTTTATTTTGAAATAAATGATGTGTTTGACTCTCCATTTCTAAATCTTCTTAATAGTAAAAGAAAAAAATATTCTTCCCCATTACATATTTCAAAACTTACATTCCGATATAATTTCCCAATTTATATAAAATATCACTATCCCAACTCGTTGTTATTCTCACTTATGTATAATATTCCAACTTACATTATTATAGTTCAATATCAGATAAAGCCAAGTGGCTCCCAAAGCCATGAAATGCATTGTCGGGTTCTCAATTTGAAATGCTATTTTTAAACCCTTCTGTCAAAAAAATTTCCTGGAAGTGAACAGAAAATGGATCCTGGATTCTTTATCACGCTCAATCTCTCCCTCTGACATGAACACTTCTTTCTGTTACTGAAGAGTTCCTATAATTGAATTTCCTTGTATTCATTAGCTTTTAGGATACTTCCAGAAAGAAAACATGACCCGACTCGAGAAAGGGCGTCGTGAAATATAAAATGTGACAGCAGAAAAATGCTTTATTTCTTTGCCCATTAAGCAAAACTCGCTACGACTTCAGCACTTCTTTCCAGGCTAAACAGACGAGTGTCCAGATCCAAATGGAGCTTGTAATATTAAATTATTGTGATATTTGATTATTTTAATCCCAGGAAAGAAACAGAAACCTGAATAGGAGAAACTGTCGCTGTCAGCCTGCGCTTGGGGAAGAAAAACTTCATGGCACTCCAGTTGGGGTGGAACAACACTGATATTCAAAATATTAAAAAGAAATCAAAATATTCAAAATTTTGAATCTATCCCAGCCCTGGGAGTGTCCCAAGGCCAGGTTGGACGGGGCTTGGAACAACCTGGGCTGGTGGAAGGTGTCCTTGCCATGGACTGGATGATTCTAAGGTCTCTTCCAACCCAAACCATCCTGTGATTCAATGAGTCAAGGAATAGTTAAAAGAGGGAGAACAAAGTGATTACTGAAAGGCTCACACACATGCAAGGACTTTAAATTCAATTTAAAAGTTGAATTTCAGCAGTTTATTTATTTGCAGCTCCACCTATGTCTCTCCATACTTGTATTTCAGGATTTGAAGTTATAAAAATGGCTATTTTAAGGGCACAAAACTTACTGAAGAAGAAATCCTGAGTGACGTGTCTCCTCTAATCTACTTAAGCTCACAAATCATATAAAAAATAAAAATCCTGTGATTTTTATCAGAAAAATGCCATGATTTCAATGCCTCCTACACAATTAAAAATGAAAGGTCACATTGATGTATTTCATAATTTTTATAGAAGCCATTCCTGGGATTACTGACATTAAAAGTCTTGTTTTCAGGTGACAAAAGATTATAACAATGGTGCACACACTGAATTATTGTTTTAATGAATTAATTCAGCAATTATCCTAATCAATGAAAATAAGGGATCTTGAGAAACAAGGAAATATTACTATTCTTTAGGAAAAAATATCTCTGCACTGTTAAGTCTGTGCTACAATAAACAAAGATTTTCTTTCCATATTCAGAATTCCTCCCAGATCTCAAATAAAAACCAGGGAGAGTTGAAATCAGATTCTTGTCACTGTAATGAGATCTCTAATTAAAAAACTCAGTTTTTAATTAGAAATGAACTAAAACAGAACTCGTAAAACAGAATTATTAACAGAATTATTATTATTCTGTATTAACAGAAACTCATTCACTTTAAGGTGGGGCCTCAGCTTTTTAATTCCATTTTTTATTGGTGATGAGCATTCATCACGTGTGACAGTTTTTAAACACTAAGAGGAAAAAGAAGTAAATGAGCTAAAAAAAAATGGAAATGCCCCTCTCTTCATGTATTAATCAAAATACTCCGAGTGGAAGGGGCTCATGAACTGAAATAACCAACACAAATATAAAAATAAAATATAAATATCCTACATAAATCCAAATCTAGGGATCTGTGGGATCTGCCTCGAGCCCAACTTTGCTTGTGTTATTTCATTTTGTGCCACTGACCCTGGCAAAAAGCACTTTCATTGGTTCAGCTGGTTTCCAACCTGGAGCTTTAATTAAGCTTTAATTAACGACAGGAATCCTCACTGCTATTCTGGTATTCTGTGTCTGGTTTTCAACCATTTGGGCAATTTAAAGGACCTCTCTGGGCTGGTCTGAGCAACCAACCATGGGCTGTTTCTCCTGGAGCTCCCAAATGCCTCCCTGGCCATGGAACACTCAGCATTTAAACACAATAATTAAAATTTAAATACAACAATCAGCGACTTGCCCTGGGATTCCTCACCTTGCCCTGCCCACCCTGAGCTCTGGGTTCCAGCTCTTGGTCCCCAAAGTGCCACCCCATTGCCCAAACCCTCCCTCCAGCACCCAAGGGATGGGTATTACACACCGTTAGCAATAAAATATCTCAACAATGAGCACAAAGCATCACTTGGCCTCTCTGCCTTTATTTTTGGAGCCAAACAACCAACCCCCTCCCCAGCCCAGGCTCCAGCCATAGAAAATTTGGGGATTTTCATATTTTCAGTGCCTCCATCGAGCAGAAATCCCTATTCCCTTCGGAAAAAACCCAGATTTTGCTCTGCTGCAGCTCCTGAGCGCAGCTCATGCCTTGCCCTCCCTTCCTGGGGGAACCAAGGAGGTTTTTAGCAGAAACCCCCCAACATTTGGGGGCTGCTCTTGGGTGCTTTTTGGAAGGAACATGACCTGGGTGGCCGCGCGGCGCGTTAAGGAGCCTGATTGAAGAGCGCCGCTAATTAAGAGCTCTCGTTGTTTGGCAGGACCACCGGAGAACCTCGTGCACTTGTTCATGCCGCCAGCACCTCCTGCAGAAATTAACTCTTGATGAGAGCAGACAGGGGGCCCAGCTGCTCCTCCCAAACCCTCCAACCACCGAGAGCCGCCGTAATGAGGAGCCCGGTGGAGAAAGGCTCTTCGTGACCTCGTCGGGAAAAGCGGAGTCTACTCTTACACGGCCTTAATTCCCTGGGCTGGCGGTGGGAAACGCAGCTGGGAGAGCCCCCCGAGCACGGGGCAGAGCTGAAAATCAACGGGGGAGAGCTGCAAATCAGGCTGATTAGCGGGGAATTCGGGGAGAAATATTTTATCAGGGGAGGTAAAAGCGCCGGGCGTTCGAAAATCAATCACGTTCAAAAAGTTTCACACCCGGAGGTGAAGATGGAAGGGGTTTTTGTTAAACAAAAAAACCCAAACAGGTTATTATTCAAAGTGATCCAGTGCTCTGGGTGTGGCCAGAAGGGAAGGTTTGCAATGTGCAAAAGGCACATTCCACGTGTACAAACAGCAAAACAGCACAGGGTATTCTGTAAAATACAAATGAAACGCAATTCGTGCCCATCTGCCTGAGAAATTCCTGCCACCTCTGCTGCCAGTTGGGCAGGGACCATCACCGTGCCCACCTGAAGAGCTGCTCCCTGAAGACCTGGTATGAAGCACTGGAGGAGCAGTGGCAGCATCTCAGCCTGGATTGGGATGTTAAGAGCTGAAGCACATGGAGATCACAGAGGTATTACTAATATTTAAAATATTCCCATCGCTGTGGCCTGTTATGGAATCACAGAATGGTTTAGGGTAGGGAAGAGCTCCAAGGTCATGGAGCTCACCCTGTGCCCGATGCCCACCTTGTCACTGAGTGCCACGGCCAGTCCTGCCTTGGGCACCTCCAGGCCTGGGCACTCCAACCCTCCCTGGGCAGCCCCTGCCAAGGCCTGACCACCCTTTGCAGGCACAAATTCCTCCCCATGTCCCCCCTGGCCCTGCCCTGGCCCAGCCTGAGCCCGTTCCCTCTGCTCCTGGCCCTGTGCCCTGGCAGAAGATCCCAACCCTGCCCTGGATCCAGCAGGGACTTGCAGAGCCAGAAGGTCCCCCCTGAGCCTCCTTTTCTCCAGGCTGAGCCCCCCCAGCATCTTCACGAGTTCTCCAGCCCCTTCCCTGGACACCCTCCAGCCCCTCCATGTCCTTTTGGAAGTCCCAAACTGGACACAGCCCTGGAGCTGCTGAGCACAGAGGAACAACCATTTCCCTCGCCCTACTCCTTAATTTCTAATTAAGCAGCAAATGGAAATAATTGGACACAGAAATAATTACCTATGCAAAGCGCCTGAGTGCCCCCTCCTGTGCTAGACATTATCAATCAGATATGACACCAGAAGGTGAAAAGGCTGGGATGAATGGAAACAATCATTTCCCCGAGTCAAAAAACACTTTTTAAAACAATTCAGCCCTTGTTTTTCCCCCTCTCTCTGCCCCCTCCACTGGTGTGGAGCCTTAATTTCTACAGAGCTGTGTTAGAAAAACCTGAGAGGGGGCAAAATATGTTTGCTTACATTAAAAAGAAGTGAGAATGTAATAAGAAGAGTAAGGAAATGTTCTCATAAATTGCCTGGGGAAAGACATCTTTACACGGGTTTCCCTGGCACGGCAAATACCACCCCAACCAACCTCCTGGGCACATGAGCTGCAAACTGCACGTGTTTTATGGGACTGAAAGGTTCATAATATACATTTTCCCTGATTTATTATTTCATTTTTTCCTACCAAGATGATTTCTACTCCAGAAAAGCAACCCAACATTCAATTTAAGTTGAGATTGTCTCTCTGTGTATTCAGCTCACTGAGAGCATCCAGATAAATCACAATATTCCCCTTCCAGTGCAAGGTTTCCCACTGGATGAAGTGGCTGCTCTCCATCACATTGACATCCCAAACCAAACTCTGCAGCGTGGAATATCTGGACCTTAATTTCCCCAAAAACCTTTCCAGATATAGTGATTATTCCTGAAGCCCTGAGTATCTGTAGTTTAGGATTGTATATAAATCACCTTTTAACAACTTCTACTCTTCCCACCACAGCTTTGGGAAATGTTTCCTGCTCCTCATGATTCCTGCTGAATGATCCCTCCCTCCACTTTTCTGGGATGAGGGCAAAAAGCTGCCCCCAGAATTTCAGGCCTTCAGGTGGTTCAGAATTCCTCAAACACGCCCCTTTTCCCCCAAAACACCAACTGGGAAGTGCTCAAAAACCTCAAGGAAAGGGACCAAGTCCCTCCAGACACCCAAGAATTCTTCTTGCCATGGGAAAGAGCTGGATCCAGGGAAAAGGTGGTACATTCCCCAACCTGGAAGTGTTCAAAGAACTGACTTCAAGCAAGATTTCTGAACAAACAGAAGAGGCAGGGGATGATGAAAGGGAAAATCCAGAAGTGCCTGGAGTGGCAGACACTGAAAGGATGATCCAGGGCTCAAGGAGGGGACTGAAAATGCCCATGCCACATGTTAGAACATCTTACTGGGCTTGGCAAACACCTGCCAGCCCAAATGCCACGGGGAAAACCAATTACAGCTTCAGTCCATCGAGGAATTTCCCCCAAAAAACAAACACAAACCCAACAGTTCTTAATTCAGCATGGACACCTGCAAACAGACTGCAAAAATCATCTCTGTAAATTCAGGCAGAGTTATTTCCTTCAATAATCCACTGGGAAAAAATAATAATAAAAGAAGCTGAAGGAAAATCTCCCTGTCTTCTTCCCAAACCTTGTTGGACAAGCAGAGTGAAAGGATCAGGCTCTGGCCTGCTGGGAAAGGTTCCTTCCTCCTTGGGAAGGGAGAAATTTTAATTCCTTCCTACATCAAAGGCACAGAACAGCCCTTGATGGATTTCTTTCCAATGAACTCATCTGGGCAGCGATTTTATTGCATTCAAGGAGTAACTTTTATATCTTTCTGAACTCTGTCATTGGAAAAGGGCTATTTTATATGCACACGATGCTCGTTACAAGCCTTGCACTTCTTTCTCTCACACCCCAACAGGCACAGAATGGTTTGGGTTGGAAGGGACATCAAAGATCATTTTGTTCCAAGGTCACTGCCATGGGACACCTTCCACCAGCCCAGGTTGTTCAGAGCTCCATCCAACCTGGCCTTGGACACTTCCAGGGATCCAGGGGCAGCCACAGCTTCTCTGGGAATTCTATCCCAGCCCCTCCCCACCCTCACAGGAAGAATTCCTTCCCAATATCCCATCTAGCCCTGCCCTCTGGCACTTTGAAGCCATTCCCCTTGTCCTGTCCCTCCAGCCCTTGGAAATTGTCTCTCTCCATCTTTCTTGGAGCTCCTTCAGGTCCTGCAAGGCCACACTGAGGTCCCCCCAAAGCTTCTCCTCTCCAGGCTGGACAATCCCAGCTGTGCCAGCCTTCCCTCCCAGCAGAGCTGCTCCATCTCACTGCTCAATTCACTCAAAAGAGACAAAGAAGGAGAAGACACCGCTCAGCACTTGGTGCCTTGCAGGGGATCCCAGTCCAGGTCCACCTCTGGAGCCCACTGGTGGTGCACAAAGCCCTGCTTGAAGAACAAGCCCTTTTTCTGATGCTAATTGGCCACAATTACAAACAGTGATAACTATTTATTCGATTATGTTCTCCCAACGAGAGTTTAAGCTGCAAAAAAACCCCAGAGAGTTAAAGACAACGAATGAAGAGCTGAGAAAAAGCTGCTCAAGAGCCAAAAGAAGCCACTTTGTACCCCAAAATTGCAGAGTGGTGGTGGCCATGGCCCAGGACCAAGGGGGACAGTGCTGAGAATTCCGAGGGCAGATGTTCTACCAGGAGGTGCTGCTTTTCCTTCCAAGCCCAACCCAAACAAGCTGTAAAGTCTTCCATGTTGTTTTTCTACACCAAAGTTGTCTTCAAGACACCTCAGTTTGCTCTAGGCAAAGTCACAGGATCCCAGAATTGTTTAAGTTGGAAAAGACCTCTGAGATATTAGAAAATGAAAAGCATCTGTTCCCCCAGAGGGTGGTGGGCACTGCCCAGGCTGCCCAGGGCACTGGGCACGGCCCCAAGGCTGCCAGAGCTCCAGGAGGGTTTGGGTGATGCTCTCAGGGATGGGGGGACTCCTGGGGATGGTCTGGGTGGGAGACCCAGAGGGTGGGACTGGATGATCCTTGTGGGTCCCTCCAACTCAGCATCTTCTGGGATTGTGGGATCACCGAGCCCACCCTGTGCCCCATGCCCACCCTGAGCCCTGAGTGCCACATCCTTGGGCACCTCCAGGGCTGGGCACTCCAACCCTCCCTGGGCAGCCCCTGCCAAGGCCTGACCACCCTTTGCAGGCACAAATTCCTCCCCATGTCCCCCCTGGCCCTGCCCTGGCCCAGCCTGAGCCCATTCCTGCTCCTGAACATGATGGTCCCCCCCGACAGCTCCAACATCCACACTCAAATGATGTATTCCAATTATATATTCCAATTATATATTCAAATTATATATATAGGGTTCTATCCACACAAGGCACCTTTTCTGAAAGGCAAACCTCCAAAAGTGGAGCACATCTGAACTCCAGAAAAGCCTTCCCTGCCCCTTCAGGGAGAAACACAATAAAATTTAGATATTTGCAGGTTTTGGGGGACAAATTCCACCTAAAACAGTTGGAACCTTCCCAACTCAAAACACGAACCCAAATTTTCCTGGGAAATGGTTATATGACAATTATATAATAAAATAATAATAAAACATGATGAATCCATAACCAGCATCTCCCACACTGGAGGGTTTTCCCACCTGTATTGACTTGGTTTTATCAATACTGATAATTCTTAATTTCATTAATGAAGGGACATTTCATTAATGAGGGGACATTTAATTAATGAAGGGACATTTAATTAGCTGAGCCTCCCTGAAGGAAATGTTTAGGTGCAAAATGTATTTAGTACCTGTTACAGTGAGACAATAAAAGCAAATGTTTTTAAGTGTTTGCTTGAACAGCAAAGGGAAAGAGAAGTCATTTTGTTATAAAACAATAAATTATTATAAATAAATTTTTCTTGTAATTTGGTGTTATTATTCTATTATATATATGTGTTTTGTGTTCAATATAAATATATAATTATATAAATACATAATATATAATGTGCTTTAGATAAGATGTCTAAATATATATTTTATATATATGTATAGTATATAATATATAATATGTATTATAATGTATATTATATATTCATTATATAGCAATATATTATAAAATACATAATGCATTATTATATATACTATGTTGTCTATTATAAATGATATATACATATATAATATATATTATTATATATTATATAACTTATATAGACAACATATATTATTACATAACTTATATAGACAATATATATTATATATTATGTAAATATACAACACATTGTATATAAACATAATATACCCTATAATTTCTATAGATAACATATATATTATGTATTATATCATATATCACACATTATATATAAATATAATATAAAAATATATAATGCAGTACATTCTAAAATCACTATAAATAAAAAAGGAAATACAAATTTACTTCTTTTTGCTCTTCTAAAATATTGTAACTAAAATCTCAGGTTTTATTTATCATATTTATATATTGATATTTATATATATTTATTACCCGAGCCCGTGGCACTTCTGATAACCCAATGCTGAGTTTTAGCAGCACCAACAGTGCCAAAATCAGGATTTATAACTGAGTTTTGTCTCTAAGTCATAAATTTCAGGCCTGAATTGTAGGAAACAAAGCAGGGCAGGCCCTGACCAGGCTCAGCCTTCTCTGGTCCCTTCAGCACCACCAGAAGCCTCCGAGCTCCAAACCACAACCCTGATTTTTGGCCAAAAACAAGGAATAAAACCAAAATGGGGAGCAAGGAAAATCAGAATAATTCCCACCCGGAGGGGAATTTTATTAGGAACTATCAAAGGTGGCACTGCATGATCTGAGTATGGATGGTGTTCGTTTTTATGGAGCAAAACGATGCGTTTCAGGGTGAAAAGGATGTAAAAAAGCAACACAGACTCGTTGTGAGGTTGGAGGGGGACTGGGAACACCGAAAAGCAAACCCTTCACCTCGTGTGGATCCACTTTTGCCGTTCCCAGCTTATAAAATATAATAAAACCGGCTCAAGGCGTGCTGAGGTGCCACCAAAATGTGATTGGGAACACCAAAAAGCAAACCCTTCACCTTGTGTGGATCCACTTTTGCTGTTCCCAGCTTATAAAACATAATAAAACCGGCTCAAAGCGTGCAGAGGTGCCACCAAAATGTAAGGGTTAAGCAGGAACCTTGACAAAACCCCCCTGTGCCCAAAATATTTTAGAGAAATGCATTTAAAAAGCACCAAAAATGTGTATTTCTTGTTGTTTTTCTACCCCCCAAAGCCTGGCCAGTGCAATTCGTGCTCCTCGTTCCTGAGCTCGGGACACGCGTCGTAAAATCCCATCGTGTCCCGGAGCTTTTCCTGCCCCCCAGAGCCCATCCCATGGCGTGGGAGGTCCTGCTCCACCTCCAACATGCTGAGATGTGCCCAGGACAGGAGAGGAGCCCCCACTGGAGATGATTGTCCTTCCAAAAAGCCCATTGTGATCCTTCATCCGACTCATGGGACGGGATTTGGGATTTTCCTGGAGTTCCACCGCCCCGAGCGCAGCAAAGGGATGGAATCCATGTCTGGAGGCCAAGAGACTCTGGCAAGAAGACCTCAGGGGCTGAGATCATCCTTGGTGGGGCTGGATTTTGGGCAACATCGCTCATTAAAAACGCCTCGGCGGCGTCGATTCCGCGTCGACGAATTCCAGAGGCACCGCGGGAGCGATTCCCGCTCCGGGCAGGAGAAGGGGGTTGTGCCACCACCTTCTGCTGAGCCCTCACCACTTTTTGGGTCTGCTTTTGTGATCTAACCCTGCAATCAGCAGCCCAGGAGACGCTTCAGGAGAAGATGGAAAATCCAAACTGGGATTTTCCGCTGTTTTCTCACGACTACAGTGACCTACTTAGGGGATGAGATGAAAAAAAAGGGTTTGAATGCATTTTTCGACAAAAATGATGCCAGTTTAGTCCTTTCAGCAAGGGAAGGGCTAGAGAAAGATTGCAATGAGGACATTCAAATGTCTCATCCTCTGAAATCACAGGAAAGGCACCAAACTGAGTTTCCACAATGGAATGGCCTGGCCTGGGTTCACCTGAGTTTAAGGGGATGAAACCTCCGCTCAAAGAAAGAACTGAGTCGTGAGACAGCCACAAAAAAAGGGCCCTAAAGATCAGTTAAGTGAAATGAAATAGAAAGTTAATTTATAGGGTTTGGTGCGGCGATTAAAAACTAGAGAGCCAGCCCTCAGTTTTTAATCGCCGCATCGAACCCTATAAATTAACTTTTCATTTAAATCCCACAGCTGAACAGCTCCCAACGCCCCCAAAACCCCCAAAAAAACAAAGCAAGGACTTTCTCACGTTATTCAGAGCAGCAGGACCATAAAAAGTGATAAAAGGGACACAATTGGGATCATTTGGAACACTTTTGTATTACACGACCCCAAAGATAACTGAGTGAAAGCAATAAAACAAACCACTCCAACTCCCCGTGTTTCTGGGGCAGGATTTATGCTGGGATGGATTGATTAAGATTCAAGCAGAAGTTTGATGTGTCTCCCTTCCAGAATTCCCAGATCCCATCCTTAAAATTCACCCAGGAGGATTCCAAAAAGATGTTGTTGACCCAAAGGGAATGGGAGCCCTAAATTTGGACGGCACAACAAACATGGTTTGACTTCCAAGGCTCCTCAAAAAGGGTGAGAATTTGGCCCCGCACCAGCTTTTATATCAATTTCTTTCCATCAAAGGCACCGAGCTGGAAAGGGAAACTTTTATGAGACGTCATTGTGAAAGTGAGAAAAGCTGAAAAAATCGGCAAGAGGGAAGGATGGAAAAGTACAGCTCCTAAAAACGAAATGAAGCTGCTTTGGAGAGATGATAATAATTGGAAATTAGGGGCCTCTTCGCCTAAAGGATGAAAAACAGGGAAGAAAAAGGAGCAGAAAATAAGCCTTTTGAAAAATATTGTTTGTTCTGAACTTGATTTTTTAAGGGAGAGGCAAAGAAATAGGAAGGGGAATTGCATTTTGAATTATAAATATAAATAAAATGGGAATTACACGGTGCACTTGAGATAAATCTGATATTCCACCCAAACTACACCTTGGAAAGGGAGCTCTGGGAAATGCTTTATTTTCTCATGGCCAAAAAGCCACACACTGAAGGTGAAAACGTCCCTACACTCATAAAATAAGGTTGTGCTGCAGGAAAACCAGTGGCCTGAAAATCAGACTGCAAAGGGCATTTTCCTGCTGCTGAAGGGGGAGCTGAGAGTGTTTCCACTTCCGAAATTAATTCTGTATTTTTTTAGGTCTTAACTCTCAGCACTGCATGGAATTAGGAATGAAAAGGTGCTGCTGCTGAACAAGAAAAAACATTGATAATATATATAAATATATGTATATATATAGTCAAGCTGGGAGATACTGCCCCCAAAAATCCATCCAAGGAAGAGTCATGGATATACAGAAAGACTCTGATCTTTTATGGAAAATATTTTTCAGGTAATGCTGTTGTCAAACAAAAAATATTTATACACAGATAGAGAAAAGCAACACCATTTCATTTCTTTCACCTTTCTGCTCTTTCAGGGGAATCGAAGTCTATCCTTTAAAAACTCTGCAGATGATAATTATATCATCATTTTCCAGACTCCTCTCCTGGCACTGCCTGCCATTTGGCACTTAACTTTCCATGCTCCAATATCAATTATTATCAGGTTATGAAGATAAGCCACTTAGAGGAAATAAAAACTGCTGCATCCCCGTGGAGAGGAGGGTCAGCCCAGCCCAGAGAGGGACCTTATCGAGCTGTGTCTGCTGAAAGCTGCTCCAATTACAGGGGGAGCAGAGGAGAGGACATGAAGGCACTTTGGGGGTGCCACCCCTGGCAAAAATGTTCCTCATTTCAGGGATTCGTGGAATGTCTGGGTTGGAAGAGACCTGGAAGAGCATCCTGCCATGGGCAGGGACACCTTCCACCAGCCCAGGGTGCTCCAAGCCCCGTCCAACCTGCCCTTGGACACTTCCAGGGATCCAGGGGCAGCCANACCCCCAAGTCCTTCTCCCCAGGGCTGCTCCCAGTGAGTTCTTCTCCCAGTCTGTGCCCATGGCTGGGATTTCCCCAACCCAGGAGCAGAACCAGCTCTGGCACTGGGTGAACTTCACAAGGTCACTCTCAAATCTCAGCTGCCTTACAAACAGTCCAGGCCAATGGACTGCATCTTCCCAAGGATCCCCACGTGGCTGTGGGACCCTGACACCGAAGAGAAGAACAGGATCTGTGCCAAACCCTCCCCAATCCACAGCCACGAAGTGATCCTGCTCCTTCAGCGCCCCAAACACGTTCTCAGCCACCTTTAGGTATCAGCTCAGTCCCTCCCCTTGTAAATATTTGCTGTTTGGAAGGATTGGGTGCTAAACCCAACAGCTTTGGAAGAGCTGGAGTTGCAGGATGGCTTTAATTCCATAAAAGTGTCGGGCTGTTGATGGATGGGATAAAAGCTGCCAGATGAAGCAGCTTGGTGGGGCTCAGGGATTCAAAGCAGTAAAAACCCTGACACCGTTCTGATATCAAAGTTTATGTTCTTGCACCAAAAACGCCTTTGATGAGCGTTGTTTAAAGCAGATAAGGAAGGGAGTGTGCCAAACACATGGCCAGGAAGAGCCCTCCAAGCCAAACTGACTCCTGGGAGCAGCAGCAGATCCTCCCCGAGGTGTCTGCTGCTCTTCAGGGACACTTGTCAACACTCAACCCTAAACACACATCAACCCTTCCAACACGGGCTCTTGGAACACAATAATGGTGGGAAGCACAAACAGAAACATCCTGACTCTTGTAGTCTCTTAATCCTCTCAGAGAAATGGGTTTTGATCCAGCAAGAAGCATTTTCTGGATCTTGCTGAACATCTGACTGTCTTGAAAGGACTTGGAAGAGAAGTCTGAGCAGCTCCTCCCACGCTGGGCTGGCTGTGGACCTCAAAATGAGCACTCAGTTAGGATTTTGGTATTTGATTGGAGCTGAAGAGCCCAGAACAGACAGAATTATGAAATCCATTTGGCTGTATAATAATAAAATCATGTTGTAACTCTTCCTGCAATGCTCAGGGGTGTGAAACACTCCGTTTTTGGAAGGTGTGAGTGGCTCAGGTGCTTGGAATGTTGGAAAATTCCTTCAGTGAGCTGCAGGAATTCACTTCTGTGCCTCCCTCATGGAATCATGGCATGGTTTGGGTGGGAAGGGACCTCAAAGCCCATCCAGTGCCACCCCTGCCATGGGCAGGGACACCTTCCACCAGCCCAGGGTGCTCCAAGCCCCGTCCAACCTGGCCTGGGACACTTCCAGGGATCCAGGGGCAGCCACAGCTTCTCTGGGAATTTCATCCCAGCCCCTCCCCCCCCTCCCAGGGAAGGATTCCCTCCCAATATCCCATCTGGCAGTGAGATTCCATTGCCCCTTTCTCCTGTCCCTCCATGCCTTGTCCCCAGTCCCTCTCCAGCTTGCCTGAAGCCCCTTTGGGCACTGGGAGGGGCTCTCAGGTGTCCCTGGATCCTTCTCCTCTCCAGGTGAACCCCACCCCCAGCTCTCCCAGCCTGTCCCAGAGCAGGGGGGCTCCAGCCAATTTCTGACCTCCTCTGGATTCATTCCACCAGGTCTCCTACAAGTAGAATCCCAAGATCATCAAGAGACCTTCAGGACCATCCAGTCCCACCAGGATCCCCCCTAATCCATGTCCCCAAGGGCCACATCCAGACCCCTCTGGGCCACTTCCAGAGCCAGTGACTCCACCACTCCCTGGGACACTCATTCCAAGGCCTGGCCACTCCTGCAGGGAATATTTTTTCCTACTTTCCCTCCCAAACCTGCCGTGGCACAAGTTGAGAGGAGATGTTTGCTCCCCGTTCCCGAAATTCTGGCTGAGCTTCCCACCATAACAATCCCCACAACCACAGAGGAGTTCACTGTGCTTTGAAGGTTCATCTGCCAGAGAGATCTTCTGTTTAACACATCAAAAAGAAATCATTTATTTGATTTAATTCTAAGCAAGCCTGTGTTTCACTTAAGGGAATTAGTGCCTTCAGCCATAAACACAAGTATGCAATAAATGGCATATGTGGGATCTATTAACCCAAGAAATAATCCCTTTTTGGAGCTGCAGAGCTCAGAGTTTATATGCAAATCGTTGCTAAGAAAGTTTAATTATTAAAAAAAAGACATTGAAACAGATTGTGGATCCCACAGTGTAAGTTTGGAGCCCCCGAAGCTCATTTTGCCACCCCAAAAATGACCTATTTCTGGTACTTTTCTGACTCACCCTCTCCTCCCCTGTGTTTCTTCCATAAGTTTTGCCATCCTAATTAAGTTTGCCCTGCAGTCCATATAAAAATATTATATTATATATATATATTATAATAATAATACAAAAAGGGTATTTCACAGCAGAATGTAACAGGACTGCAGCAATAGCTTTACTGGATTAAAACAAGAATAAATCCACTCCTAAACATTAAATATTGGGTTATTTTTCCCATGTCTTTCACACCTCTCTGTATAAAATATAAATAAATATAAAATATAATGCCTAAGTATGATGTCAAACACTCCTCAGCTGAGAGAAACTTGAATTATATGCAGAAAAGGAACAATTTGGTTTTGTCCTTTTTCTTCCTGTAAATGCATTAATGGATAACAAAGTGTTTTCCACGCTCCAAAATTAAAAAAAATAAAAATCAAATGAGCAGGGATTATCCCCAACGAGCATCAATGTTAATTCAGAAATGGATTAACAATTAAGATTTGAAGCCCATTAGCATTGATCTCCAGCATGGGATAGTTGGGATCAATAAGCTAATCTGGCAATTTGATTAATTGAGGAAATCCTGTTTACTAAAGTATTCCATAAGCATAATCTACAAATACAAGAAGATGAAAATCCTGCTCTTAGTTTAGTTAAGGACTAAAAAAAAATAAATAAAATTTCAAAACCTAATTTATCAATGTTTAGAGAGGGATGGAAATTCAGGATTTTCAGAGTCAAAGCAAGAAATGTCCTTTTGATCCCACAAAAACGGGACCAAAAAATACAGAAAAGGGCAACAAACCCTTCTGCTTTGGGATTTTTTGGGGTTATTTTTCCCCATACCCAAAGCTGCAGGAAAGGGAAATAAGAAAAATTGGGGGGGAAATATCCCCTCAGCCTTATTAAAATCTATTTATTCAAGGAATTGTAGCAATGGAACCACATTGGGGTTAAAAATAATAAATATCCTCCCTCTGAGTGACAGGTTTAAATAGTTGAGATCAAGCCCTGGTGCTGGAAACTCGCTGCTAATTGGCAATAATTGAAGCCTGGAAATGACAGGCAGCGAAAAATGGTATTTAAATTTTAAAGAAAAATAAAAAGAATTAATTAAGAATAAAATTGACTCTTTTTTCCTAACGTAGGGAATGTTTTGCTGAGTTAAAGGGATGCAAACTTTCATTTTAAGCTGGAATTTTAAATTGAAATGGTTCCACTTCCAACCTTAGGGGACAATAACCAGCCTTAACAGCTCAAAGAATGGGGATGATGGGAGGAAATTTAGAATAATTCCATGTATTTCACACCAAAATCATCCCAAATCCTTTTGTTCCCTTCATCCCTCCTGGCTGAAAAAACTTGATTTTTCTCTGCAATCATTTCCACAACCCCCCAAAAATGGCACTGACAGAGCTGGAGATACAACAGATACAAAAATCCCGTCGTGGCATTTGAGAAATGAACCTTTGACGTGAATAAACCTGATTTTTTCACATATTTAACCCGATTTGGCCTTAATTTTTAATTTTCTGCCCAGAAAAGCCTCATGGCTGGCACGTCCACTTTCAAATCCAACCCAAGGCAAGGAGTTTGAGGCCCTTCCCAAAGACTTGCCCTGGAAACTGAGCTCGACCCTCCCCTTGCTGAAACGACCCCCCCAAAATCTTTGCAACAAATAAAATCTCTTGAATATTCCAATATTTCCTCGCAGCAAAACCAGCACATCTGAGAATAACTAAAGCTCCCTGAGAGGGACAGAGGTCACCAGGAAAGCAAACCATGCTCCTTTCTCCACCTTGCTCAAGGGCTGCTTTTTTTTCTCGCAGAGAAGTGTAATTTTGGGGAAATTTGCACGTTAACTGCAATCACATTTGGCCGAGCTAATATAATGAGTGCTACTGTTTGCCAGGGAGCCCCCCTTGAAATTCTATATATTCCTTCAGACTTTCTGCTCTCTGCACTCAAAATTGCTGCTGATTCCACTGCATTTCCTTTTTATACATATATATATATTTATTTTTTAAGAAAAGCAGAGTGTAAGGTAAAAAATTTAAATTATCCCCTAAAACCCAAAAGGTGTCTTTAGGTATAATAAATATATGCTACTTATTGATGTGTTTCATCATCTCTCAGCTTTTTAAAAGAATATCTCTCTTCATATTTGGCTCTGGAGGGAGGTTCAGCTCATTATTTGGTGCCACCTGATTGGATGGATTTGTCGATAGGTGAGTTGATGGCTCTTCAATGGCTCAGAATAAAACAAAGTGGCCAGTGCTCAATATTTTGATTTTCAGACAATTAAAAGCGGGAAGAGCTTTAAATCTGCCCTGATTTTATTCTGGGAGTTGGGTTGGGTTTGGTGTCGATTGGTTGGGTTTGTTTGGTTTGGTTGGGTTGGGTTTGGGTTAGGGTTTAGTTTATTTGGGTTTAGTTTGGTTGGGTTTGGCTTGGTTTGCTTGAGTTTGGTTTGGTTTGGCTGGGTTGGCTTTGGTTTGGTTTGCCTTGGTTTGGTTGGGTTTGGTTTTGTTTGCTCAAGTTTGGTTTGGTTTGGTTGAGTTTGGTTTAGTTTGACTTGTTTTGGTGGGTTTGGTTTGGTTTGATTTGGCTGGATTCGCTTTGGTTTGGTTTGGTTGGATTTGGTTTTGTTGAGTTTGGTTTAGTTTGACTTGTTTTGGTGGGTTTGGTTTGATTTGGCTTGGTTTGGTTGGGTTGGGTTGCATTTGGTTGGGTTTGGTTTGATTTGCTTGAGTTTGGTTTGGCTGAGTTGGGTTTGGTTTGGTTTGGTTTCATTTACTTTGGCTTGTTTTGATGGGTTTGGTTTGGTCTGGCTTAGCTTGGCTTAGTTTGTCTTGGTTTGCTTGAGTTTGCTTTGGCTGAGCTGGGTTTGGTTTGGTTTAGTTTGGCTTGTTTAGGTAGGTTTGGTTTGTTTGAATTTGGTTGGGTTGCATTTGGTTGGGTTTGGTTTGTTTTGGCTTAGCCTGGCTTGGTTTGGTTGGGTTTGGTCTGGTTTGCCTGAGTTTGGTTTGGTTTGGGTTGGCTTGGGTTGGCTTTGCTTGGCTTGGCTTGGCTTGGCTTGGCTTGGCTTGGTTGGGTTGGCTTGGGTTGGGTTTGGCTTGGTTTGGTTCAGTGGGTTTTTTTGGCTGCTCTTTACAGCCCAAATTACAGTACTGGGAATAAATATCATTCCCAGTAAATAAATATTCTAATTCTTGAGATATTTCATGTATAATATTGATAAATCTCATCACTAACACTGGGACTGCAAAGGAAACCCCCAAACACTCCTGACTAAACCAACAACCAATTAATTCCTCATCAGTGCCCACAGAAACCAGAGGGGAAGGAACAACATAGAAATATATATATATATATATATATATAAAATATTTCAGTCTACAAACATGAAAAATATAAATCTGACTATTAAAGATATAAATAAAATATATAATGACCCTGGCAGACTCTTTAGTGCCCTACACGATGCTCTCACCGTTTCTCCAGGTGCTACAAAGAGCTGAGAACATCAATAATTTCAGGTCATTTCTCAGTCATTTAAAAAATAAATATAAAAAAAAATCTGATTTCCCTTCAGGTTTCATGATGGAAAAGTCGAATGGGTGATTATTTGATCTGAGGGATATCCTTATTATGTATTTTATATTTTTATTATCTCTGTATTATTTATTTTAAAATATTTTGTATTTATAGATTGGCCAAAAAAAATAATCCCAGCAGAAATATTTCCAGTTTTATTTTAGGCATAATCATGTTTTTACTCACCAATCTTGACTTGATTTCAACTCAAAACCAGAAGCCAAGCAAGGCAAAAGTGGCTTTTTCCAAGGAAACCATGGAAAGGAAGGATGTAAAACCTGAACTGCACATTTTTACCTGGAGAACACTCACTCAGTTCCTTTTTAAAAAATCTTTTATTGAATTTTTTAATTAAGAGGGAGAGACCTGGAGGAGTTAAAATGGTCCCTGTGTGTATCAGCTGGTTTTCTGACCAATATCCCCTATTTTGACATTTGCCTACAGAAATAAAGACCAAATTTCTCCCTTGCAATAAATCAAATATATTCCTTTTTGGCACCCTCCGAGAAAAACCTGCTTCATTCCCAGCCACGTGATCCCAGCTCCACAGAAAGGAGAGGAAATCAGCTGCTTTTTGTTCCATCCTTGGAAGGAAAACGGGATCTGGGAGATGATTTGAATCCTTTATAAAAAAAATAAACCAGTGGGACATCTGCACAGTCCTCAAAGCGCCTGAGAGCAGAAAATGTGCTGCTGGAAAAGGAGNTTTAAGGTCTCTTCCAACCGAAACCATTCCATGACCCTAAAAAATCTCCATGCATTGCAGGACGGTGAACCCCAAATCTTTTCCTACCCTTATCTGTCTAAAAATTCCCTCCTACTCATCCTGTTGCTTCTTATAACCCTAAAAACCCATGGCCAAACCCCTATTTTTTACCCCTGGAGCTGCCACATGAGTCAGACAAATGCCCTGGGGGGTTTGGTGACTCAACCTAAGCATGAATTCAACATCTAAGGTGGCAAAAGCCCCTTGGACACGTCCCTGTCCTGCACCTCCAGGTGTATTTCACGCTCTTCGTTGCCCAGGTCTGAAATCGTGGGAAGCTCCTGTGCTTTGGGAGGTCCAGCAGCTCTTCTGGGATCCAAGAGAACATTCCCAAGAAGACCCTTCCCTTTGGAAAAGGGGCAATCCCTCTGCCAGTGACTTCTCTCTGACGAAACCCGCTCGGAAGGGGCTGGAGGGGAAATTTTATTGGCAGCTTGGCAGGGCTGCGTTTTCCAGAGGATGTTTTAGAAAGCAGAACTCAAAAGAATAACTCTTGAAATTGGAGTTTATTTAAAATAAACCCCCTGGAGCTGGGGGAGCTCGGAGGGCTGGCAACAAACACAGGGGCAGAGCTGAACCTTCCCCCTGTCAGAACAATTCCCAGGAAAGAGTGGGATGGGTTTTTGTGTCCTCACATCAATGGAAACCATGGCACGTAGAAGAACTTTAACAGGCAAACGACACTGGGGTTTGGCTTAGGCTTTTTTTAATTATTATTATTATTATTATTCAGCAGAGTTTTGGATTTTCTTCCTTTCCTTCTCCCTTTTTTCCCACTCCAAACACCCAATTCTGTTTCAAGCATTTCCCACTGCTTCCTTCACACTTTCTGTGTCTTCTCTGCTCTTCCTGGACCCGTGGCCACCCCAAGGCATTTTTTAAGACTTCCCAGGGGCAAAAAAAACCCCCCAAAACACCAAAACCCCTTCCCTTGCTCCGTGTTTGGTGGGAAAACCTCTTTACACAAGAGGGGTCGTGGAATTTATGCCGAGAAAAGCGCCAATGAGGTTTCGCTTTCGCCCCCCAGGGAGAAACACGAGGAGGAGAAAGAGATGCGAGCACGAGGTGCTTTTTGGGTCGCTCTCCTAATTACAGCTGCTTTGGTGGGCACTGCCAGGGCTCCACCAGATGTCAGGCACCCATTCACCAAAGCCTTCCCCCCCAACATCTGCTTACAATTTGGAGGCAATTGTAAATACAGCACAGAAGGTCAATTGGGCTCATTAAGGTCTATGTGCAAATCTACTGCTGCAGGTTTCTTTTGGAGCTAATACTGCCTTTTTCTTTTTTTTTGTTTGAACACAGGAAATGGAGTTTAATAGCGACTTGTGTCAGTTTGGATTGTGATTTTGTACAACAACAAACGCCCGTCGCATGCCCCGCGCTCCGGCAAATCACCCGTTTTCCTTCCTTCTCTCCCTCCCTACCTACAGCACGGGGCCACAGCTCCAGGAGGAGGGGCACGAGGGAAAGGAAAGCTTGGAAATTGGGCAATTACAGAGCAATGATTGATTTTACTTTTAAACACCAATTAGGAATCTTGTTAGGAACTCTTCGGCCGCCGGACCCAAGACAAATGAGTTTTGATTCCAGCGCATGGTTATGATATGAGAATTGCTCTTTTAAGTGTCAAGAACAAGAGCACAGATGTTTGGTGGGTCTGAACCTCTGGAAATCATGGAATGGTTTGGGTTGGAAGGGATCTCAGAGATCCAAGGGACTTTAAACCTCTCTGCCAAGGGGAGGGACACCTTCCAGGTTGCTCCAAGCCCTGTCCAACCTGGCCTTGGACACTTCCAGGGCTTGGAGCAACCTGGGCTGGTGGAAGGTGACTCTGCCCATGGCAGGAGGTTGGAACTGGATGATCTTTAAGGTCCTTTCCAACCCAAAGCAGTCCATGAATCTGTGACTTTGCATTAACCCACATCTGTAATAGCTGGACACTGAGCAAGGTTCCAGTTGTGATAAGACTCTGCAGCTCCAAAACTTTCATGGTAAATGCTGTGCTATTAAAAATCATTTTGCAAAAAAAAAATATTTTAAAAGACAATTCTGTCACTGCCTGTCAGAATTCACTATAGAAAAATGAACTCTATAAGAATTCATCATGAATTCTTAGAATGAATTCTAGAATTCAATGAATTCTGTAAGAATTAAGAACCATTCCACAGCACTTAAATTCTTCTGAATGTTGTGAATCATCCCAAATGTGGAGAAGACTCTACTGCCACCAATTTGCTGCCCATTTAAAGCAAACCCAGCCTAAGGAAATAAACACTGAACGGCACCTTTTCCAGCACACCGTTGAAATTATTAAGTATAATGTAGCTAAAAGTGCCAAATTTGCCAAAAGTTCTTTCTGCAACCCCAAAGTTGAGCTCATACAGATCCAAAAGGGCACCATGAGCCCTCCTTGTCCAAACATCAGCTAAAGGTGAGAGCAAACACAAGAGCTCTCAGGAAACATTGACTTCTCCCTCCTCGGCTTGGCCCAACGTTGCCTGCTTCCAAAACCCACCACCCAATCCATCTTCCCTGGGATTTACTAGAAAGGGCATTTCCAGTGTCCTGGGGGGGTTTTGCCTTCAGCCAGAGATTGGAGGAGTCTTCAATGGGCTGTGGGTTTCTTTATTCCTTGGAAAGGAAGTTGGGGAGTTCCTTCTGCAGGAGCCTGGAGATTGCCCTGGATCATCTGGAAACCCAGCTTTGGGACTCCTGAGGGGTTTTATCTTCCAGTTCAGCCCAGCTGAGCACAAAGTCATTCATTCTACACCTCAGACTGAGCAGGTAAGAGAAATTATTCTTTGCTTTTCAAACCCTACAACTCCAACGTGGCAATTCCAGAGGCTCCGTTTCACACCACAGAGGGGACACGTTAGGGACATGAATGGCCCCATTTCTGACCACCTTGGAATTCAAACCATTTAAAAACCAGTGTGCATTGGTGGGACTAAAGTGATTTTATTGGTCTAACCTGCTTTTATTGAACTGGTTGGGATATTTTCCTTGCCTGAGGAAGGGACAGGGGTAATATTTCAAAAGGAAAACAGCACTAGGAGCAGCTACACATGAAGACTTACAAGTAAAACTATCATTACCACTTCCAGCCACTTCTAGAATTTCCCATTCCACACTGATCCAACTTCCCTTATGCAACTCCAATCAGGATGCCAAGGGAGGTGAAGCCCTTACATTTTATTAGGAGTTAAATGAAAAACGTGTCCCTTCGTTATTCCACTTCCATTCACTGCATATTACTCAGGACCACTTAACTGAGAAAAATAAAAGCACATCCTCCCAACCCAAACCCCAGAAGTCCCAAAGAAACCAGCTGTGGGAAATGTAAGGATCTAACCAGCCCCAAAAAAGGTAACAGTGATGATGAAAGGATTTGCTTCGGCCGAGGAGGACATAAAAGATGAAGTTCTACCAAGGCCATTAAGGCTTCAGCAGCTCCCTGCAAATGACACCCACCACTTGGGGAGGAAATCTTTGGCAGATGGGAAGCCAAACGTGCTCCTTGCATTGAGGGATGAGGGAACTTTTGCTTTGGAACCCTTTCCAGAGCCCAGGAATGACGTGGCTTCGTCCCCTGGCAGGGCTGGGCTTCCCAAGGAAGGGACACCAGAGAGCCACCACTGCTCCTGTGCCCAATGCACAGCTCTGCCACTTCCAGTGGCCCCCCTGGAACCAGACAGGGAAATAAACTGCTAAATTCTTCAAAAGGCTGCAGCAGGTCTTGAAAAGCTCAAATCTTGACATAACCCCTCGTTTGAACAAGCGGTGTGGACACACCGTTGCGGGCACACAACCACTTTGTGAAGGTAAAATCTTCCAGATTTTGGATTTTGCTCTTGCAGCATTCTCTCCTGCAGCTTTGGAACTGCATCCCCAAGTGGGGTTTATGAAATTAAACCAGATTCTCACTCCAAGGAACTCTCCTTCTCCCACCCTCCAAGCAGCAAGGAGCTTTTAGAGTCATGGGAAAGGCTGACTTGGACACTTCAAGTGATCAATAACGNCCCTCCAAGCAGCAAGGAGCTTTTCAAGTCATGAGAAAGGCACTTCAAGTGAGAATTAATCCTGTGAGGTTCCACCTTAGGGAAACTGTGCTTATTAAGGATGAGAAGGAATGTCTTGTCATTAATAAATATATCCTTGGCCAAACTGCCCATAAAGGCAGGTAAAGCATTTCCTCCTGTTGGCATTTCTGACTCAGCACCTTCCTGTTGGTCCAGAAGTGCTTGAAACCTCCAGTGCTTTTGGTTTATTCCCCTTCTCTCCTCCCAGCAAGGCACCATTTGCATCAGCCCAAGTTTAATGTGAACTAAATCGACCCAGAAGGTTCTCAAGAAAGGCACAACAGGGGTTTGCTCTGTTTCAAATTCCTGCAATAAAATGAGTGAGTTTTTAAATTGTTAAATACCCAGAACTGTCCTCCCCTCCAGGTTTCATGCAGCTTCTGCTGAGACGTGCCATGAAAATGCAGCTTCTGTACCACTTGAAAACAGCCTGACTCTTCTCCAAGGCAAAGAAATCATCCCCAGAGCTCAATGACACGGTGACAAAGGGTGGCAGCCCCTTCAATAAAACTTTACAACTCCGAGTTATCTGGAACTAATGGATGGCAAATTTCCAGTGTCATACGGAATCCCAGGATGGGTTGGGGTGGAAGGGACATTAAAGATCACCCCCTGTCATGGGCAGGGACACCTCCCACCAGCCCAGGGTGCTCCAAGCCCCGTCCAATCTGGCCTGGGACACTTCCAGGGATCCAGGGGCAGCCACAGCTTCTCTGCCCACCCTGTGCCAGGGCCTGCCCACCCTCCCAGCCACCAATTCCTTCCCAACATCCCATCTGACCCAACCCTCAGTCTGAACCCATCACTGCTCGTCCTGTCACTCCAGTTCCTGATCTAAAGTCCCTCTCTGGATTCCCTGTGGCCCCTGTAGAGACTGGAAGGTGCTGTGAGGTCTCCACACCACCTCTTCTTCTCCAATATCCAAACCTTTGCACCAACTCAAGCACGGGAGGTCCAAAGGGCAGCTAAAACTGTGGTGCTTTTGGACAACCACAGACATTTGAGACAGACCCTGCAGGGAAGAGGAAGAATCCTTTGCTCTCATGTTCATTAAAGGTCTGTTCAAGTTCTACCTCAAAGTTCCCTGGACCAACTCCTCTGAGAAAAAGACAACTGGGTTCCCACCAGCTGAAAAGCTCCCTCTTGCTGAGGGTGACTCAAACCAAGGGGGTGGAAGTCTCTGCCCCTCATCAGGTGGACCCCCAGCCACATATCCTGACACATCCCAAAGCTCAGGGTTGGAAAAGACCTCCAAGATCATCGAGCCCAACCTCTGACCAACCAAGCTGTGCTGTCCACACAACAGAACTGGAATGACAGCCCATGAATCTCCACTGGGAGATCCAGCACGTGGACACAACCTCTTCCCAAGGGAAAGCAGCTTCTCCTGAGGAGCACATTTCATCCAAGCCCACGAGGACAGAGTTTTAACCCTTTACACCTCTTCTGTTATGGCAGGGCAGCTGAATTTCCCACGATTAGCTCTTCCCAGACACAACTCCAGAAGGGTCAGTTCCAGGTAGGAACCCACAAAAGGGGCACAACTGGCTGTCTTGGACATCTAGAGGAGGAATTCCTGCTCAAGGTCTCTGCTCCAGCACTTCATCCTTCCATAGCTGTGTCACCAGCACTTGGCAGGAGCTGCAGGACACAAACACAAGCCCTGCCAGATCCCAAACCAGAAGTTCTCTGCAGCTCGTGCCTCCCAAGACATCTCTTTTTACACAGCAGTTTTCCAGGGGGCAGGGATGTGTCCAAGGAGGTGCTGACTGTATCCCTGATTCCAGGAAATGCAGCTTTTTGGGCACATTTCAGGGGGTGTCATGACAAGGGAGGGACATTTCAAGCACCTGTGACCTTCAGCAGAACATCCATGGGGTTGCCTTGGCCAGGGAGGGATTTAGGGGATGATTTCTGCCCAGAGTTTTAAAGCTGATGAAACCAGACCTAGCCACGTTGTACATTTTCAAAAGACACTTGGAATGACCAAAGGCACATATTGGATCCCTCAGGAAAGCTTCATTTATACCCCCCTGCCCAAGCAGGCAGAGGGACTGAAGAAACAGCACCAGCTCTGTGTGATGTGGGGTGGAATTCAATGAAACCCTAAGAAGAACCCACTGCAGCCCCCATTTCTCCCCACTTTCTGCAGCAATTCCCCCCAAATCCACGGGAATTTCTGGTTCCCACCTGGACCAGGGGGGACCTCACAGAATTCCTGCAGCATCAGCACAGAAACACAGCTCAAAGGTGCTCCCTGGCCATAAATCCCAAAGCAAGGGATGTCCCCTCTGCCTTTCCACCTGTGGCAGATCTTTGGGATGTGACATCATGCAAGAAATTACCTCTTTAACCACAGACAATGTGAAACTTTTATCCAACATCCTATAAAGTCACACAAAATCTCCCCCAGAGAAGGCAGCTCGTCTGATATGAGATGCAAAATTCCTTTTAGCTCATTTGGGAAACAAAAACCCAACAATCCAAGTCCTCCTAAGTGTTGATATAAAATGTTATTTTGGTAATTCTTTGAATTCTGTCAACACAAGAAAGAGCTCATACCAATAAAAGCCAATTTTTGCCTCTCATAAACCTTATTGGACCAGTGATGCCCAGAACTGGGGAACTAAAGGATGGGGAACAAAGTGCATGTTATTATCCTTAGATATGTTTTCATGTCATTTGACCAAAAAGTTGTCATTTGTCCCCGAAAACACAGAGCAGAAAAGCTGAAGGTTAAAAAAGGGCTGGGGATGACCCTTCAAAAGCCCCTGAGCTCAGATTATTTTATCAGCTTAGTCTTATAAATGCCTGAAAGGGATGCCTTTACAAAAACATTAAAAATATTGAATTTTATCAGATCAAATACTAGAAGCAGATACTTCTTTCCTTCCAGAACTCTTCACGTGCTTAAGTTCTTAAAACTCTCAACCACAACCACATTTCACATATCTGAGTGCACCTGAGCACCTCCTAAACCAAAATTAAAAATACAGTATCTACAACATGAAAATAAATATATTCAGAGGGTTCTGGAGGCAAAATTATGAAGTGGAGAAGGAAGAAGAAATTATTCCAGAAACCCCGAGCAGGGTTGTTAAATTCCTACATTAAGAAAGGTCAAATTATACTTTCAGTTCAAGTCTGGAGGTTTGACTTGTGTGCTGTTGAAAATAATTGTGAAGTGGAAGGAAATAAAGTGGGAAAATGATATAAAAATGACAGGGAAGTTTAAGCCCCACTCCTGTCCCAAGTCCTGCTTTACAAACATCCTTAAAACCACAGGATTGAATAGAGGCAAAACACAAGGAAATCAGCCCTGGATGTTGCAGGGAAAATGTTCTAGCAAGGATTTTATGGCACCACCTTAAAGAGAAGGGTTTAAACTGGGAGAGAAGAGAAATGGGGGGCAAAAAAAAGGTGAAAGGGGTGTAAGGCAGGTCTAATTTCAGAAGGAAACCCAAAAATTCCAAGGCAAGAAGGACAGGACAAGGACATCTCTTTGGAGGAGCAGGTCACCTGTGGCATTTGCTTGGACAAGCTTTAGAAGACCAACAAAAGCAGCCTGAATAATCAGAATAATAATAATAATAGTAATAAAGGACATGGTGAAGAGCAAACCAAAACACAAATCCATGAGAATTTCTTGCAGGGAGTGGTAAAATTCGGAGCTGAGAGGGATGAAGAAGCAGAGGAGAATTCCTTTCCCACTGCACTCACCAGCTGTGCTCTGGCAGAAGAGAAACAGCACAAAAGGGGGAAATTTAAGGAGGGAAACAGGTTCTAGTCAGGAGATTTGGGGCACAAAAAATTGCACAGCCATAATTGTGGATTGGCTGGAAAATCTGCAGGACATAAAACTTCACTTATGTTCTTTGCAACCAAACCCAAGCCACGTCACTGGTAAAGGAAAGCTTGGAATTTAAGGAGGGAAGGAGGGATGGATGGATGGAGGGATGGATGGAGGGATGGATGGAGGGATGGAGGGATGGATGGAGGGATGGATGGAGGGATGGATGGAGGGATGGA
>WBMV01004278.1:1746-43249 GCA_013396655.1 Campylorhamphus procurvoides | reverse complement strand
GGGAAAGGGAAAGTGAAAAAGGGAAAGGGAAAGGGAAAGTGAAAAAGGGAAAGGGAAAGAGAAAAGGCAAGGGAAAAGGCAAAAAGGGAAAAAGGGAAAAAGGGAAAAAGGGAAAGGAAAAAGGAAAAAGGAAAAGGAGAAAGGAAAAGGAAAAGGGGAAAAGGAAAAAAGGAAAAAAGGGGAAAGGGGAAAAGGGGGAAAAAGGGAAAAAGAAAGGGAAAGGGAAAAGGGGAAAGGGAAAAGGGAAAAGGGGAAAGAGGAAAGGGAAAAAGGGAAAGGGGAAAGGGAAAAGGGCTACACTTTCTACACAGCTGTTCCCCAGTTAGTTGTGAAATAAAATTCATCAACTGATCATTTTATCTGCCCTGATGAGCACTGAAATAATCCATGAAATAAAAGCCAGCTTATCTGGTGGCATCCCAATATTCCAATTATCCCTTCCAAGAACTCCTCCCACACCTTCTGTGTCCAGCCCGTGCTGGAATAAAAACCAGGAGGGTGGAACAGCAACACCCCTTCCAATAATTCCCCCAAAATACATCCAAGAGGGACCTCCATAAGAAAGGAAACTCCAATTCCACTCCCATTTGGGGTACATTGGGGTATATTTCCCTTTTCCCTCCCTCCTCAGATTCCTGCAGATGCCCCCAAAAGACATTTATTTCCATCTTTTCTTGTCTCCTGCCAGGGAAAAAAATCACCAGAAATTGTTATTTGCTGAAAAAAGGGATTTTTTAATAGGATATGGCAGGGCAAGATCTGAGTTTCTAAGCGAAATATGATTGATTTCTCCTAATTTCTTGGGGTTTCCTATCAGTCAGCACCTCTCAGAATTATTTTAAGAAGAAATTAATTTTTCTCCAAGGAAGGACACGAGTTCTGCAATTTCTGGTTGTAATGATTGGTACTAATTAATTAAACTGTGGCTACAATAGAATTATATGGTATTTGCTAAATAAAGATTTGTTTCTGTTGAACACCATATCTTTATCCCCTTTTGCCACCAGGACGAGGGTGTTTTGGTCATCAATTGGTTGGATAAGAACTCTGCCAAGGATGTGGATTTTTCCTGAATTAATTCTGCAATCTCCTTACATCCCATTTATTCCACCTCGAGCTTACAGTATTTGCTCAATAAAGATTTGTTTCTATCANCACCTCTCAGAATTATTTTAAGAAGAAATTAATTTTTCTCCAAGGAAGGACACGAGTTCTGCAATTTCTGGTTGTAATGATTGGTACTAATTAATTAAACTGTGGCTACAATAGAATTATATGGTATATAATATAGTATAAATTATAGCTGGTCCATCTACATACAGGAAATCAAACCAAAAAGAAGGAAATAAAAATTCCAAGCACATGGATAAACTGGGGTGGAAAATATTCCCTGTTCCACTGGGCCAGGAATTCCACAGGAATTGCAGGTTTAGGAGTGACCATGAGTAAAGTTATTACTCAGTGACACCAAAACAAAGGGCTCCCCTTTCCTCCCACTCCCTGATTTTCAAGCAAAGCACAAAAATTAGGGCTGGAACCACCATGGGCTTCAGTGGAATCCTTGCCAGCCTTTATAACTTCAGATAAATTAAACCAAAACAATAATTAAATTATATTTCTTGGACAATTTGCCACTTGGACAAGGGTGTTTTGGGCTTTTGGTCATGAATTCGTTGGATGAGAACTCTGCCAAGGATGTGGATTTTCCCCTGAATTAATTCTGCAATTTCCTTCCATCCCATTTATCTCACCTTAAGCTCACAGTATTTGTTTCTGTTGAACACCATATTTTTATCCCCTTTTCCCATGTCTCAGCCCCCTATTTCCAGCTTTTTTCCTTCTCTGGTTTCCTCCCCTTGATGTCCACTGTGTGGATGGACAAGCTGAGGATCCACCTGAACCCAAACCAAACTTAAACCCAGGTCCCACCTCCATCCCACAACTCCATCCAAGCTTTGTGCTTGCAAAGAATCCTTCAAACCCTTCAATTTTTGATATCTAAGACCATGCCATGAGTGAAAACAGTGTCAGCTGGAGCTGCCAAACCCCCTTTGGAAGCCCATCCACCTTTTACAGTCGAGCAACGAGAACAATGCCAGGAAATTCCTTGGAGAGCAACCCGAGGAAGGGGATTTTATGGGAATCTTGGGCATCACAAAGCTGCCCTGGGGGAACCTCAGTTTGGGTTTTCCCACCCCATTCTCCAGGCCATGACATTTGGGGCTCAAACGATACGAGGTGTGATAAATGCGAGGCCTCGTTTGAATACAAACAGATTCTTAAAATATTTTAACTAGGGCTGTAAGTGAAAAGAAATGAGGCCGTTGGGATTTGGGGCAAGAATTCAGATTTTCTTGCTTTACTGCCTAAGTTAGAAACTACCCCAGCTTCCAAAGGTTTGGGCTCTGGAAACAATCACAGAAATTAAATCTCTATCTTCTGACTGGCAGCAAAAATCCAAAGAAAAATCCGTGTATTTGTCCCCAAGAACACCAAAGCAGGTGCTCTCCAAACCTCCCCAAGCAGCTCTGGGTTTCTCAGCTCCTACTTCTCTTGGGAAATCCAACCTCTCTTCTTTCTGGGTTTGGGCAAAGAGATGGAGTTGTGCAAAATGGACACTGGGAGTTGGGATCCAACTCTGAGTTTGTAACAAATCACAGATAAGTTCTGCTCCTCTCCCCTGTGGGCACAAGGAGAGACTGAAATCCCCAGGGAATGGTTCCTGTTTGTAAGACCATGTTTAGTTGTAGCTCAGTGTTCAGATCTTTCAGAGAACCACAGAAAGGTTTGAGTTGGAAGGGACATTAAAGATCATTCCATCCCACCCCCTGCCATGGGCAGGGACACCTTCCACCAGCCCAGGGTGCTCCAAGCCCTGTCCAACCTGGCCTGGGACACTTCCAGGGATCCAGGGGCAGCCACAGCTCCTCTGCCCACCCTGTGCCAGGCCCTGCCCACCCTCCCAGCCAACAATTCCTTCCCAATAGCCCATCCATCCCTGCCCAATTCCAGTTTGAAGCCATTCCCCATGTCCTGTCATTCCAGTTCCTGATTAAAGTCCCTCTCCAGCAACTCCTCTCCCTCTCCATAACGAGGGCAACCTGTTAATTAAACACATTACCAAGTCACCTGGACACCAAACTATTATTCCATTTTATCTGAGGGCAACACCTTCAATCTCTTCCTTTCCCAACCTGGTGATTGGAACAATTCCAAGAAAAAGGTGTTGGGTGACAAATGCAGACCCAGGACTTGTCCAAGCCCTGAGCAGCTCCATGAGGTTGTTTAGGTCGGTTGTGTCCTCTGAGCACAAGATGGGTGGGCAGGCCCTGGCACAGGTTGGGCAGAGAAGCTGTGGCTGCCCCTGGATCCCTGGAAGTGTCCCAGGCCAGGTTGGAGCACCCTGGGCTGGTGGAAGGTGTCCCTGCCCATGGCAGGGGGTGGCATTGGGTGATCTTTAAGGTCCCTTCCAACCCAACCCATTCCATGACTCTGATAATTAACATACCTCATTTTTCTACGTTGTCCCCTCCCCTTTTCCAGTCATGGGTCACGTCCTACCCTAATTCATGCCTGTCTTTGGGGTTTTTAACATCTTATTATAAGCACATGGCTTTATTTAAGGCTGTTTTCTGCCCTGAGCCCACGTTGGGGGTTATTTGATGAACACAAGGATAGCTTTGTCAACGAGGTGCAAATATTCATCCCTAAGTGCTCCTGGGCAGTTCAAGCTTAAGGCAACGTTTCTTTTTGCTAAATGAAAGTCAAAATTCCAAGGCAGAATTGACAGCAAACCAACAGCACTGATACACCCATAATATGCTGTAATTAATCTATCACATAGAACAAATTATTATCCTTCAACTTGTGCAGCCTGCCAGGCTTTCCTCTCACATTTAACCAAGCAGGAGCACTCTGTGGCTATTCCTGGGATAACCTGGAGTCAGGAACTTCCAGCAGCAGGGAAATTCAATCTCCTGGAAGAGTTCACCGTGGGTTAATTGCCCTGGAAAAGGGGTATCTTTTCTTTTTAATGCCTCAAATCCCTTTGGGAATGGCAAACCTCGCCGTGCCCTGAGTGTGGGGGGCCCGCCGGCATCGACGGGAGGAGAAGCCATTGATATTCCAGACCCCAAAAAAAAGGACATTTTGCCTGGAATGCCATGAAAAATCAGGCACACGAGGCAGGAAAATAGGATGGGGATTGTTGGGAGCCCCCAGGAACTGCCCCCAACAGGTGGGGAGGAGGGCACGGAAAATCGACGCCGAGGAGACGGCGAGTGCCGACAGAGAAACCCTTTGTGGTGTGAAAAATGGGATGGCAGAGGGGACTCTGGGAATGTCACAGCACCAAATCAGGGCCCAAAACCTCCCAAATTCCTGCCCTGCTCCAGGAGAGGGAGGGGGGACTTGGCTGTGTTAAAGGAATTCCTGCAGGATCTTTGGTTATCAGACTTCCCCAACGCTGTCGCTACCAAGAAGGGAGAGGAAGAGGACAGGGTGAAATATTCTACATTTAAAACCAAATTAGCAAAAACCACTACTGAAATGAGTTTGATCTAAGGGAAACAACTCAGGCTGTTATTTGGGTTGGTCTTTAGAGCCAAAGGAAGGCACAAAATCCCAAATATAAAAAAACCCTTAGGGAGAAAAAGCACCTAAGTAGGTATTCAGTGCACTCACTTTCTTCTTTGGAGGATCAAGAGCCTTTCAATCCTATAAATTAAGGATAAAAAAAGGAATCTTAAAAGTGAGGAACCCCAATGATGGCAAGAATGAAAGAAGATGATCTTATTTCAAGGAATGGAGATGAAAGAGCAGGGCCACTGCCATCAGTATCTAAATTTGGGGGTTAGGTTGGACATTCATCAAACAGAGCATTCCTGCCCATCCTACAGTTCAACCAACCAACAAACTGAAGGGATTGAAGCTTTGAAAGGCTTTGAGATGGATTTTTGTGAGAGATCTCTGTGCTCCTTATCCAGACAGACAAAATATCTTTGGTCATGTGGCTGCAGAAGAGACGAAGTAGAAAACATGGACGGTGTTCAAATGCAACTCACCTATTGATCAGCGCCTGCTTTTTAAATATCTAATCCCTAATTCTGCTTTTTAAACATCTAATCCCTATTTTCTGAGGAAAAGGCACCTTTCCTTCAAGAACAATCCTTCCTGCACTCCATGGGATTCTCCAGCTGCAGAGTTTTTAAAGGTGAAGGGTTAATTAAAGGGTAGGGGGTTAATTTATACAAACTGGTTGATTGGTGAGAAATCATTCTTAGCAAACTATGAATGTGCTTGGATAGTCCCACCATGCTAAAATACAAAGATCATCACAGAATCATGGAATGGGTTGGGTTGGGACCTTGAAGATCATCTCATTCCACCCCCAGCCATGGGCAGGGACCCCTCCCACCAGCCCAGGGTGCTCCAACCTGGCCTTGGACACTCCCAGGGATCCAGGGGCAGCCACAGCTTCTCTGCCCACCCTGTGCCAGGGCCTGCCCACCCTCCCAGGGAAGGATTATTTTGTTTTTTTTAAAAAAAATACTGTTTAAACAGAAAATAAAGGTGCATGGAATGACCAGACAGAGCCATGGGTTGATACACAACGAAACGTCCCACGGATTAATTAAAAAATCAAATGAAAATCAAATTAAAGATCCCCCCAGTACATCAAAAAGTTTGGGAATCCCATTTGCTCCTGTCCCTGCCATTCCAATCTCCTTTAATCACCCCCAGCAGAATCATCCCAATTTCAGTGCAATAAAGCAAGAGTTTTAAAATAAAAGAATTCCTAACGTCCACCTTCCACAATTAGGGATGATGTTTAATTGTTCACCACGAGCCCAGGAAAGCAAAAAAGGGCACCAATGATGTAAAGGAGTTTCTTCTGCAAAGATTTTAAGTGTTTTGGAAATTGTTTATCCTGAGCTGTCATTTTACTGAAATATCCCACGGAGCAATTATGAAAGCTGGCTCATTCCACGTTTCACTTCCACTAAAATTCACCTTTTTTTTCGTGTCAAACTCTTCCTGACAACTTGTGCTTCTCAAATATTGGGGGAAAGGGATCCACGATGGCATTTCATGCAGAATGTGGCCCATGCTGCCTCCAGCACACAGAAATCACATTTCCTGCCAACCCAAACACCGAGGCAGGATGTAAGATACGGAATGAAATTTATATCTCATTAATTTATTCTTTAACGAAATGCTTGCGAAGCCCATTCCGGCCAATTAAGAGGGTGGGGAAATGTTGGAAATGGAAATATTTCCCTATTAATCTCAAATATTGTGAGTGGAATGTCTGGCCAATGTAACCTTTGTGTCCCTGGAGAGGATTCAGCCTCCCAAACAATGGTTTCATCTTCAAATCTGCTCTGAGGAGACACAGAAAGGGCCCAAATGAACCTGCTCAGGTGGCTTGAGGAGAAATATCTGGGAAGAAAACACCTCTGGAACCTGCAGGGAGAATTCCCTTTGAGAACCAAACCCCAAGGTTCTAATCTTGGCTAAGAGTTTGAGATTGCAGAAGAACCAAACCCCAAGGTTCTAATCTTGGCTAAGAGTTTGAGATTGTAGAAGAACCAAACCCCAAGGTTCTAATCTTGGCTGAGAGTTTGAGATTGTGGAAGAACCAAACCCCAAGGTTCTAATCTTGCCTAAGAGTTTGAGACTGTGGAAGAACCAAACCCCAAGGTTCTAATCTTGGTTAAGAGTTTGAGATTGTGGAAGAACCAAACCCCAAGGTTCAACCTTGGTTAAGAGATTGAGATTATGGAAGAACCAAACCCCAAGGGTTTAATCTTGGCTAAGAGTTTGAGATTGTAGAAGAACCAAACCCCAAGGGTCTAATCTTGGCTGAGAGTTTGAGATTGTGGAAGAACCAAACCCCAAGGTTCTAATCTTGGCTAAGAGTTTGAGATTGTAGAAGAACCAAACCCCAAGGTTCTAATCTTGGCTAAGGGATTGAGATTTTAGAAGAACCAAACTCCAAGGGTCTAATCTTGGCTAAGGGATTGAGATTTTAGAAGAACCAAACTCCAAGGGTCTAATCTTGGCTAAGAGTTTGAGATTGTAGAGTAAGAAATAAACAAACCCCTCCAATTATGCAAATAATTTTAACACGAAACCGTAACAGCAAATCCTGATTGTTTCGAACCTCAGGGCGTTGAACCAACTCTTTAATTGGCAATTAGGCCACTGCCATGGAGTTTTGGATCCCTGCAGGTGAGCTGGCACCTGAGGACACCCAGGATGGCACAGCCAATGCCACCCCAGCAGGACCTGCCACGTGCTCACCGACCGAGGCGCCCCAACCGCAACGCCACGACCTTCCGCTCCGATCTCGAGGACAACACTGTCAACTTCAATCTCTTCCCTGGGCCTCCAGAATCAATTTTTCAAACTTTATGACAGGTCTAATAGTTCCCACCTGTTCCTCCTGCTTGACTTTTGACTGGCACGTTCCCAGCCCGGGTGGGAATGCAGACAAAGACCCCTGTTAGGCTCCGGCTGTTTCTTCACTCCGAGGTTGCTCAGCCATAAAATTAGTTCCAGCCCCTTTTTTCTCCTGCCATGGCTTCGTGTTTTTTTTTTTTGGGCGGGTGTAGGAAGGTTTGGGGAGGTGGAAAGAGGAGATAAAATTTGGTGGAAGAAAAGCTGAAGTCCCAACAGTCAAATGCTAAATTATTTCATCATCTGGTCCTCGATTGATGACAAATCCCACCCATGAAGCTCTCGAGGGATTTGTGTCTTATTTTTGACCACCAAAACTTGCTAAATTCAAGAGATCTTAAAATATGATTACACAAAGGCAGTGTTGCAATTTTTATCTGCAAGGATCAATAGGGAATTATTTTTGATTCAAGCAGAGAAAATGTTTTTTCCCCCTGAGACAGGTTTTCCTTTCGTTCAAAACTGGCAAACAAGTTACATCTTAACAGATTCAGGGGGGTTCCTTTGGATCTACCTGAAAAACCCTCAATAAAAATTATCTCCTTGGTCTCTGCATCAACCTCTAATAATTTATGAAATGTGAATCTCCAGGTTCTTCAAATCACATCATTCCATTATCCACGACAAACAGGCATTTACAGCAACATCAGCCATAACACCTAAAACAAATGCTTTAACTCATTAAAACAAAGGTCTGTCTATGAGATAAATTTAAGATGAATTGCTAATAAATTAATAATTCAAATCATAATCCACCTAGGACCATCTTCCCAGTATAAGCTGCTTAGAGCAAGGAGTTCTGCTTTACAATTAACCTGAAAAGCAACTATTGAAGCTCATCATGGGGGGGCAAATCTTGAAGACTTCCATCTGTAAGCACTTCATTATATTTGGAATATTTAATATTAAAAAAGCAACCTTGAGCTGAGGTTCTGCAGGCACTGAAAAACCAAGACCCCTCCTCTGGCCTTTCTCCATAATTAATCACACATTAATTGGTCAGACACGACCCCATTTAGGCTTGGGATATTTAAATGAATTCACAAAGCTCTGAATGAGACATTTCATCTCACTGGGCTGTGGGAATGATCTTGCTGAGAACCCCCCCCCCAAAAATGACTGTCAGAAAAGAAACACCTTGACCCATTAAAGCATCCCTTTGCCAGTGGGATGAACATGCTGTAATTACTACTAATTAAGAGGCAAATGACTCTATAAAATCACTCTTTGTGGCCTTTTCCCAACTACCATTTGTCTCTCCAAAAATCCCTGCAACAGTTGCAGGATGAGGATGGGGATGTGGGGAAAGGGGACTTGAAAAATTAATTTATGACTCTGAATTGCAGTATTTTAACATAAATTACCTTTCCAACTGCAAGGCTGCAGAGTAATTTAATTAAATAAGTGTTGGAATGCCCCCTCCTTCGTGGATTTTGTGTGCAGGGATCAGAAAACACTTTTATTCTTTGCAAGGAGGCTTCTTTTGGAACCTCCATCAGCCTCAGTTCAGGCTGAGAATTGGAGCCATAATTGCTGGTTAACTCATCAGCTAAAACAACAACCAGGATAATTAAACTGATGAGGTTATTAAAGGCAAAAAAAAGAATAAAAATCCCAAACAAACCCCCCTCGAGGTTGTTTTTCCACCCAGCTGCAATTCCTGCCACCCCAAAGGAGGGTCCCAGGGAGAGAACCAGGCATGGAATAACCTGTCCTGGAGAGCAGCAACTTCCCAAAACCAACCTTTTCCACCAGCAATTCCCCAAAAACGCCACAGTGGGGTCTTTGTGAGCTGAGATTTAGGACCTGTGATTTTCACATCACTTAATCCCCTCGCAACCTTCTCAAAGGTGTCCCACAGCTCCCTCACAAGGCTCATCTGTGTGAGGATGGAAGGGTTTCTCCCACACCCCGAAGCCACGCTTTAAAAAGCCAAACAAGCCACCAAAGGGCATCTGAGTGAAATAATTCAGCCAAAAAAGCGAGAGAAACCAGCAAAATGAAGGGCAAAACCCACTTGGTGTTACTTTTGTCAACGAATTAGCTAAGAAAACCCTAGAAAATGCATTTAAGGCTCTAAACAGGCATATTTATCACTTCAGACTTTCCCAGAGATGCTTTGCAAGAGGGGTGAAGATTAAACTCCAATCCCAAGGCAGGAAGTGTCACACTCAGCTCTCCCCACCCTTTATGGCTCAGCATTTTATACACAATAATATCAGTATTTTATATATTATAATATCAGCATTTTGTATATTATAATATCAGCATTTTATACGTTATAATATCAGTATTTTATATATTATATCAGCATTTTATACACTATAATATCAGTATTTTATATATTATAATATCAGCATTTTGTATATTATATCAGCATTTTATACACTATAATATCAGTATTTTATATATTATATCAGCATTTTATATATTATAATATCAGCATTTTATACGTTATAATATCAGTATTTTATATATTATATCAGCATTTTATACACTATAATATCAGTATTTTATATATTATAATATCAGCATTTTGTATATTATATCAGCATTTTATACACTATAATATCAGTATTTTATATATTATATCAGCATTTTATATATTATAATATCAGCATTTTATACGTTATAATATCAGTATTTTATATATTATATCAGCATTTTATACACTATAATATCAGTATTTTATATATTATAATATCAGCATTTTGTATATTATATCAGCATTTTATACACTATAATATCAGTATTTTATATATTATATCAGCATTTTATATATTATAATATCAGCATTTTATACGTTATAATATCAGTATTTTATATATTATATCAGCATTTTATACACTATAATATCAGTATTTTATATATTATAATATCAGCATTTTGTATATTATATCAGCATTTTATACACTATAATATCAGTATTTTATATATTATATCAGCATTTTATATATTATAATATCAGCATTTTATACGTTATAATATCAGTATTTTATATATTACATCAGCATTTTATACATGATAATATCAGCATTTTATGCATTATAATATCAGTATTTTATGCATTCTAATATCAGCATTTTATACACTATATCAGCATTTTATACATTCTAATATCAGCATTCTGTATACTATAATATCAGCATTTTATACACTATAATATCAGCATTTTCTACTTTAAAAACCCAGACTCTGTGCACACACAGACCTATTCTTGTGCCCAATTCCTCCCTGATCAGTGTGTCACCACCCCTGTGAATTCCCAACCACAAGGACAATTTGGGATGGTCTCATCCCTCTCTTACCCATCCAGAAGGTTCATGGTGGTGGTGGTGACCTCAGTGAAGAGCAGGATCTTGCCCAGCTTCTTGGTTTGGAGGTTCTCCTGGTAGGTCTGGAGGCTGAAATGCTCTGAGGAGAAGGTGCCCATGTCGGTGACCACGGGCATGAGGGATGGAGTGACCTCCACTCTGGAGTCCCAGCTGGGCACGAATTTAAGAGCCACTTTGGGGGATGCTCTGAGTCCTTCAGCATCTACATGGCCCTCGAGCCACTTCAGAAAGGCCAGGTGGGTTTCCTGGGGGGGAGGGAAGCAAAGGAAGAAATCACATCACCCCATGGGAGGACACTTCTGAGAGCATTTTTATTCAATTAATCATCTTCTGCTTCCAACCAGGAATATGAACTCAAGTCCACCTTCAAAGATGGAGTTCTGCTGCTTCTTCTGGTCCAGCCTGGCCTGACGACTTGGGATTGTCCTCCTAGACCCCAGAGCACGCTCGTTAGCAGATTAATTAAGCTTCATTTTGCCCTGTAACAGGGTTTGCTTTCAAATGGAGCATTTACAGCACTTATTACCCTTCTAGTGAAACCCTGACACAACTGCCACATTCACAGAGAGAGAATTAATCCTGCTTTGATAAATTTGATATGAAATGTTTGCCATTGTCTGTAGAAACTGAATATTAAGAGCCCACAAACACAAAGGCTGGGACTTCTTGCAGTTTAAATTTTGGGGAGCTGTCCTGGGGCCAAAGCCATCTTTGATATGATGAATGAAACCACTAACAAATTGTGGTTTCAATTCCACTCAAAACGAAGCCCTGGTGACTCTTGCCCTGACATTTTTAAAGGGAAGACACCTGGGTTTTAAATAAAGAAGCTCTAACCCAACCCAAGCCCCTCCTTCCCATTATGGCCATTTTTGGGAACACCAGGTGTCCCCCACGTGAGTGCTGAGGACACAACTCAGACCTCCTGCCCTTGAAGGAGACGTCTCTGAGCTCCAGCCCAGCCCTCTCAAACCCCCAAAGGAGATCAGATTTCCATCTACCAGTTCTCCATCCAAGGAGTTCCTCTGATTTTCCACGTCCTGCTGTCACACCTGGGCAAGGGACAAGAGGGGTGGCCCCTTTCCTGACACCTTTCCATGGGTTTTCCATCCTCAGGGACCATATCCTGGAATTTCATGGGGACACTGCTGCTCGTGGGATGTTCTCTGAGTGTCACCAGGGAAGGACACATTTGGGATTCTCTTCCCAAATTTCCACTTCTACCATCTCAGAGCAACTCAACAGCTAAATCATAGTTCTAGAGGAATTCCTTCTCATTTCTTGGTCCTCCAAAGCTCCCTCTGAGCTCTGTTTAAATCCTGAAATAAAATATGCTTTGAATATTCCCTCCCCCCCTCAGTTTTTTGCCCCATAAATGGCTGGTGGCAATTAAAGGCTTTGTGAGCACTTCTCTGACTTGACCTTCTTGTACCTTCACTCAGAGCTTTGAGAAACTGCTGCTGAATTCTTATTATCCTATTTATTTTACTCCCACATTGCATCTGATATCAAGAAAATTTACATCCTGCACTTCTGTCAGGGACTACAGGGAAAAACCTGCTCAGAAAGTGCATTTTCACAGTGGTTTTTAAACACAGAAACTCCCTCAGCAGAACTGGGTGTGCAAACCCAGAGCTTTAACTCACCCAAAGGCATGTTAAGAGTCTCCCAAAAATGAAATTACAAAATAAAAGGTGTTTCAAAGATGATTACATTCTAAAAAAGTGGAAGTGCTTGAGGCTGGCTGAGAAATTTTGGTGCATTTTGGCACAGAATGTTTTCTGCAGAGAATAAAACAGCACCTTTTAATGTTACAAATATGTCACACAATTCCAACAATTATTCTCCTCTTGAGTTTATTCTTCCTGGTGATTTTTTCCCCTCCAGTTTTTAGGTTTATTCCTTGATTTGATTTCATTTTCTTGTTTCTGACACACGCTGAACCATTTAAGAATTGGTTTATATGTTTAATTACCAAGTTAATTTTCCCTCCCCAAGGTCCATGTGCTGGTTGAGCTGCTCAAAAATATAAACACGAGGAATTTGCAATCAGGAAAAGGGATTTAAAAAAATTCCTATGAAAAAATGGGTTCCCATTTTTAACAAACTAATTCCCACTGTGTGAACTCCCTCCAGTTCCAGAAACAGGGATGTGTTGTGGTCTCCATACCCATAGAAAACTACATTATTTTATAATGAAATTAATAAAAGTCAGAATTAATATAACCCCCCACTGAAAAGGAATAAAATCACTCCCCAACCTGAACTGTGGGGTTGGTTAAACTGAGGACTCAGCCTGAATCCCAAACCTCTCCCTGTTCTGCAGCAACCTCTGGTGGCCACTCCTGTTGGGTCAGGGACCTTCTGGGACCAGCCCAGGGAGCCCCCAAAAGGGAAAGAAACCCCCAAATTCCCACCCACTGCTCCCCCTGACCATTATCCAAATCCAGAGAGAGCTCTGAGTGATTGTGGAGCCCAAAAGAGCTCGAAGTGATTGTGGAGCCCAAAAATCTGCAGCTACTTAAGCACACAACCCCATCAAATCTGTATTTCCCAGCCCACTTTGTACATCTAATGCTGATATATCATATATAATACCCTGAATAACAGAACTACTCTTGTTTTAGGGTGGCACAAACCCCTCCTGAAATGGTTGTTCATCAGTTTTAGGTGGGAGAACTGAACTATTCACAGAATAACAGAATCACAGAAGGTTTGGGGTGGAAGGGACATCAAAGATCATCTCATTCCCACCCCATGCCATGGGCAGGGACACCTTTCACTGTCCCAGGGTGCTCCAGCCTGGCCTGGGACACTTCCAGGGATCCAGGGGCAGCCACAGCTTCTCTGCCCAACCTGTGCCAGGGCCTGCCCACCCTCCCAGCCAAGGATCCCTTCCCAAAATCCCATCTATCCCTGCCCTCCCTCAGCTCAAGGCCATTATTTCCCATAAAACTGTAGGGTTTCTTTCCAATCACCCATTCCCAAAGACATTCCCTTCTTTCTCCAAGTCAGGATAAAACTGGACGTGCCAACCAAACAACTCGGGGACAGCAGAGTTAATCAGCTTTTCACAGTGAAAATATTCAATGACAAGTTTAAACCTTATCAAAAGAAAATGTTTTAAAAGGTAAAAACACAAGAGAGTTTCACAGAAATAGGAAATGAAGGTATTACACCCCCAGCTCCTGCTCTGATAGCACAAATTGGTCACTGCATTGTAAAAAAGGAGGAGGAAAAGCTTTATTTTGGGTATGATTTCACATCTCCTTGCTCTGATTTTAACAGAGGTCGAGGAGAAAGGAGGGACAGAGAGGAGACAAAAACCAGCTGGGCCCTTCTGTGTTGTATAAAAAAAAGTATAAAATAACCCACAATTACAGCTCCTCGTGGGGAGGGGTTTATTTGCACCTGGGCTCTCTCAAACAATGAGATTTATGCCCCAAACTTGCACTTCTAATGGCTGAAAAGAAGCCCAAACCCAAGAGTTTATTCTTACAATCTGTTTAGATACACAGGATTTTTATATATTCTCTTATTTTTATCTCTGTGTTCACATACAGATAAAGATAAATTCAAATATCTCACTGGGGAGATTTGGGAGCTGCTCTTTCCTACCAACCTCTGTCTTACCAGTGGGATTCTTTGGTGAGACAAAACTCAGCCCCAGCCCAAATTCATTTGGTTCTAATTAAAAAAGCCATGGAGGCACAAGTAAATGAAAGCTGAAAATCAAATGGCATAAACCAAACATCAGCTGGGAGGGAAAGGAGCCAGTTTGAACCACCTGAAGCCTCAATATTTGGATTATAATGTAATAACTCACTCTGGCTGTGCTTGGTGAGTCAGTGAGGCCAAGTATTCCCTTTCTGGGTATCTACAACACAATTGAACAGTTTTTTAAACAAATTTTCTCCTTCCAATGAATCACTTCCAGTTTTGGCTTCACTGCACTTGGGAAAAGTTTCCAGGTGATGCAATAATTCAATTACCAATTGATGGACTGATTAAATCACATATATATATATTTATTTACTTGTAAGCTGCAAATAAATGAAGATTAAACAGGCATAAACCACCCAATTTTTAGAGGAGCCCACTGGGAGCCAAACCCCATTTACAGACACCACCCCTTTCCAGTTTTGCTTCAATCCAAGCACGCTCTCAAAGGCAGATATTTCATATTCCTATGGATTCCACATCAGAACTGATATCAAAGAATTATTTTAATAAAGAGGGCAGGGCATTTGGAATCTGAGTTCACCTCCAAAATCTAAACAGCCACACAAATACAAATACACATCAAGCTTTGCTGATGCTGCCTGGGGTTTTATTTCTCATAACGATGCCCCACTCTGAGATCTGAAACTTTGAGAGGTTCAAACCCCACCACAGCCCAAGTTTAAAATCAAATTCATAGAGAAAAATGCCAAAAAGAAATATTTCACAGCAGCAAAAAGCCTTCCTGCAAACAGAGAAATGATGCAGGAAAAATGGGATGTTAAACATTATTCCTTATTCATTTCCAACCCTGCCCTGTCTGTCTTACATTTTACTGAGGGGATGCTGTAAAACATTCTCCAAATATTCCATTTACTATCACAATAATTAATTCAAAGGTATTATTTTCTTTCTAAAGCAGGGGAAGCCCAGCACAGTGTCTTTCTCTTTAGGAAAAGGCTATAGAAACAAGGAAAAAAAAAGCCACAAAAACTTGATAAAAGAGATGAGGAAAGAAAATCATCTCTTGGTGATCCCAGAGAAGTGGAAGAGGATGCAGAACAGATTTTGGGTCTCACTGGATACTCGTAATAGTTTCATTAATATGTGTCATTAATATGTTTCATTAATAGGTGTCATTAATATGGAATAACATTCCCAAACCCAGAATCCTGAACAGTTGCTCTTTCACACTCAAGTGTAACCTGGAAGATGGATTTTTGCAACAACAAATAGAATAAATAGACCTTTAAAGACAAAACTCATTTACAACACGTTCCAAACCTGCTTTGAAACACGCCAAGGCCCCAGATGAATTTATTTTCAGCAAACACACTAAAAACTCCTTTAATATTAATTGCCTGCCCCTGATTTCAAAGGTCAGGAAATAACTAAAAATTGAGCCAGCCTGGGGGGTTCCCTCCACAGCCCCACTGGCTGATTTTAAGGTGCCTGCAGATTAGATTATTCACAATATTTTCATTTCTTTTGCCTATTTTCCTCATAGGAAGATGCATTTCGACCAAAAAGCATCTCAAGGAGAAGTTTAAATCTGGTGTTTGAGCTCCTGGCATAAAAACCTTGGGAAGGAGAGAATTCCCAGCTCTCCACTCCAAAGGAACTCCATAAAGATTTTATTGTGGTCCAAGCCAGGCACATTCTCCTTTCATGTCCTCGGGAGCTGCTCCTTGCTGGGCATTCCCAGCATCCTACAAATCTGTTCCAGTTTATTAAGAATATTTTTATATTTCCTAGGCTGAGATATAGTGCAAAATGTGGAAAGGGAATTCACAACCAACCTGGTTTTGAGTCTGGGTGGTTCTTTCAGTCTGGGATGTGCTTTGAGGTGAGCACAGAAAGCTCCTCGTTGCTGGAAGATCATTCCACAGCCTTATTTTGGTCTCCACTTTTTGGTGTGATTTTAAAAACAAGTTTTTATGTTTTATGTTAGTTTTTATGCATCACAGAAACACAGTGTGGGAGCAGAAGTCCCAGACAAAATGGATCCATTTTCTCACTGATAAGTGGAATAATTCATCCCAAAACAAAGGGCAATATTTTTAACAAGGTGCTTCAAAGCATCCTCCTCCCTTTTCCTGCAGTCACAGCTCTTTGAACCTGGAGCATCTTCCATTCCAACCCACCCTCAGATGACACATCCAGTGATTGCTCATAAACCCCTGCCCAAACCTGACCCCAAAATGAAATCTAACTTTGAAAAAGCACTAAAAATGGATTTATCCCCCGTGCAGCAGCCCCATCCCACAGACAGGCTGCAGGGCTGGGAATCCAATGAGATACTGGAAAAGGGAGAAAACAAGGAGGGCAAAAATAATAGGGAAGGAACCAGCTGTGGCCAAGGTGGTCTGGTGGCTTCAGGAGAACGTTCCAGTTGGGAATTGGGTCTGCAGGAGGCAGGAGGAGGATGGGAATGGGCTCTGAGGACGATGATGGGAAACAAGGAGGAGGAGGAGGAAGAGGAGAAGGAGGAGGAGGAGGAGGAGGAGGAGGAGGAGGAGGAGGAGGAGGAGGAGGAGGAGGAGGAGGAGGAGGAAGAGGAGAAGGAGAAGGAGAACGCCGTAAGGTGCATCCTGGATTTCCCTTCCCTTCTTTGCCTTGGTGGGGAGGGTCTGGAAGCAATCTTGGCAGCAGCTGCTCTCATCAACAAACTGTTTATTGTAAGAAAAGTGCCTGGGTCAAAGGCTAAAACGTCATCCAGAGCCCCGAGAGCAGCTGGAAAACAAACCCTGGGGCCGCCCATGGCAAAGGGAAGGGAAGGGCAGGCATGGGCTGGAAGAAAACCTCCTGAATTGGATGAAGTGGTGTTTGATATATCATCATTTATAGGATTTCTTGTGGCTTGTTATGGAAAAATTCAGGCTCTAAAAACTCCCCAAGAGTTGTGTTAAAATGCTCTGAAATGTTTTATGAACTCGGAGTCAGAGCCGTGTTCGCCCCCACGAGTTGGGCGAGTTGTGAACCAGGTTCAGGCTCGTTCTCAGGAGGTTTGAAGTGAAAGGACACTCAAAATCACAGGGCCAAATGTCATTTGGGGGGGTTTTTCATGTCAGGAATGAACCAGGCCAGGAGAACCAGTGAGAGGAGAACTGGTCCCACCAATCACTGGGGCTGGTTTGATGCCCCAGCCCATAAATGTGTCCCAGAGGGGGAAGGAGCACGAAGAAGAAGGTCCACCTTGGCCACAACATCCCCACCCAACCCTCCTCCAACAGGCTGAGAAATCAGAGGGTTATTTATCCTGCCAGAAAAAGGGAGGATAAATTATGCTTTGAGCCCTTAATTCTTCCTGACACCTCCTTTGGAACAGAATTGGTGGTGTTTTTTGGAAGGGAATGGGGCTCCAAATAAGCCTTGGAGAAAGGCAAAGACATTCCACTTTTGGCATTAAAACCTGGGCATTATGCATATTAAAGTGGGTTTTGGGTGTTTTTTTTTTAAATTATATAATCAAAGTCATGTTTAGAAGAATAAATTAAGATATAAATCTAACCCTCAATGCTGTACACATATATATTAAATTCCTCTCAAAAGCATCCTGTCTAGAGCAGGAGAAAAATACAGAAGAATTTTGTTCTCAGCTAATCAGGCAATAAATGAGATGCAATATATTCAGCTGGTAAAACTGAGCCATCACAACATGCTATTTTTATTTAGCACCCACCTTTTTTTTTTTTTTGAACTCCCCCTAAACCGAGAATAAAATTGTTTGTGGAAAACCTTGGAATTAGAAGGAGTTAAGCAAATAAACCCTAAGAAAAATATTTTCTCTTGGGGCTGATAATACACAATTCTCCCCCCGGGTTTGTTTGGCCTTTCAGCAGCCATGGAAGGTGAATGAATTCAGTGTTGAGGAACATGAAAAGGCACGAGAGGAGCCAAAGATTCCCCCTCTCAGCTCTGCAAAGGGCCTGAAACTCCAACAAGCTTCCAGTTGTGGCAGCATCAGTCCCAAAATCCCCCCTAAAACACACTCAGGGTGACTTAAGAATTCATAAATTACACAAAAGTGCCAAAAGAAAGGAAGAATTTATATGTTATAATGGCAAGAACATGGTTGGGGTGTTAGTTATGGTGTAATTAATTCAAAGAAAAAAAGCAATTAAGAGAACACCTATTAACTTCCACTGGGGATTCCCTTGCTAAGCAAGGATCTTAAAACAATTAACATGACAGCATGGGATTATTAGAAAAATAAATCATTAAAAAAAGTCAATCACTGCTTTTTATTGAGCAGAGTATCAGAAAATCTAAGCCTTGTGCTTTGAAAATTCTTCATACACAGCAAAGACATCAAATTAAGAGGTTTGAAAGAAGCCTCAATGACATTCAATTTATCAGAAAATTAAATTTTTCTCACAACACAACAATATTCAAATAGAGTTTTACACCCTTGGGGATGATACAAACTACAGATATCCCAGCTGGGTGGTTTTTAATCCTAATTCTCTCCTTTCTTCAGCCTTTTCAGGTTTATCACTTCATTTTTTCTGCTGGGATTGAAACATCAGTGAGAGCAAAAAACGTTAAACTTTTCCCAGAGATAAAACAAGAGGATATCGAGCCCATCCTCCAATATTTTGGGTTATTTTAATTCTTCCACAACCAAAGCCAATCTCCTCAAAGATTCCTGCACTGGCAGGGAGAAACTGGGGGGGAAAACACCCCAAATCCAATTTATTCCCTTCTGCCCCTGAGTAAATCATGGATTTATTGAATCCACATCCTTTCAAGGTGGACATAAAACCTGTTTAACCCTTCAGGGAAATAAGGCTGAGCTTTATGGGGACAAACTAAACCAGGTCCTTAAGAAGTGTAGTCTGAGCAGGATGTTTTTGTCTTAATTCTCATTTTTTAGGACTCTCTTGACCAAACCTTGGCTTTTTTGGCTTTTTTTTTCGTGTTACAACAAAGTTCAAAAGTCTCAATCCACTTTAAAGATGAACTCTGATTAAATGTGAAACATCTTTTAATGAACAGCCCCAAACCCAAGGGTGAAAAGTTTCAGGGGTGACTTCAATCACTACTAAAATGCAAGAAAAAAGAGCTTAAAATGGAACTATTTCCAGAATATTTCCCCACAAACTAAATCCACTCAAACCAGCCCAAACCTGGATCAATCAGTGCCACGCAGGGATTAATTAATCTGTGGTTAATTAAGGGCAATTTGGGCCTGTTTCTTCAATGTAACAGCTGAGGAACCAGGAGAGCAAAGGAATTATTATTTCATTTGGATTTTAAAGTCTCAGATTTGACTTTTACTTTGTCAAGAGGGACATTTTACTACTGAATTATCAAATATTATTCTGAGAGGAGGGAACATCCTTGAACAGCCTGAGAGATTCAATAAGGAACAATCAGGGTGGCAATAATTATATTAAAGTTTCTTGCAGTTCAGAAATTTATAATTTGCAATTCCTGGGCTGAAAATTGGGTTGTGCAGGATAGAAAAAAGCCTGAAAATATTTAGATCAGAAGCCACTTCCACCTCCCAAACTGTACTAAAATCCCAACAATACATTGTACTAAAATCCCAACAATATACTGTTCTAAAATCCCAACAATACATTGTACTGACACCAATACATAAAATAGTCCAAAAAAAAGGCAATTAAACCAGCTAAAAGTTCTCCCTGCAGCTGCTGCTCCTGTGGCACAAAAACCACTGGCAATCCCAACAATTCCATGTTGGAAAGATGAAAAATCTGCTTTTCAGACCCAAAAAAACACATGAGGAATTGTTTCCTTCACTCCTAAGGGCTGAAATCAAAACGTGCCATCTGTAATTTTTCAGTCAAACCTTGACAACCAAATCACAATTACAGCTCCTTATCTTGAAGGAGAATTCAGAAATTCAATGTTTTCTAATCATTTATATAATGAGAATAATGTGCATTTTCCCACCTGACTTCACCAGCTGAATGGCAAAGCACACAGAAATCAGGAGGGATTCCTTTGGAGCATCCCAAAAACTACTGGGGCAAAAAAAAGGAGCCAAAAGCAACTGTTCAGTCACACAAATTAATATAAAAATGGCTTTATCTTTATTTAGAGTCTCTCTCTGAAGTTGTTCAAACTCAGAAGTCACTTTATACCAAAGTCTCTATTGAAGGGCAAGAAGCTGATTAAAAATGTAGGTGTGGGTTGTTCCCCCCGGGAGGATTTTGAGGCTCAGCAGTCTGGGGACCCACTTTGAAAGGCTCTGGTTATGAAATGATCTAAACTTCAGATTTTAGTTCTCAACCTGTGCTAAATAGTGAATTTATTACCATTCTACCACTCTTTACCTGCAGTAAAAGAGATTATTGTCAAAACAAGCAGGGACAGCCTGTACTGATCTCAGTACTGAGCCTGCTAAAGCTTGGCTTTAACAATTATTTTAATTACATATTTATTCGTTTTTATTAATTAAAAAGTACACTTTGAAATGTTTCCTGAAGCAGCTCTTAAACCATTTCTTAAAGGAGTTCAACAGCCCAATTTAGGAGATACTTGAGAAACAATTCATGCTGGATAAGGAAAGTGATTCCCAATAAATCCAGTGTGGTCCCACATCTCCCATCCCAGTAAACCCACATCTCCCATCCCAGTGAACCCATCAGCCCAAAGCAGCAGGGATTTTACAGCTAAAATTATTATATATTTATTCTAGCAGCTACCAGCTGTAGGCAATGCTAGAAAATGCAGGGGAATAAAGTTATTTTCTGTGTTGCTCCTTACCTCTGCCTCTCCAGCTGCTGCCCCACTCCCCTCTCTCCTCCTCCCAGTCTCTGCTTCTTCATCTGCTCTTCCTCCTGCATTTTTGCTCTCCCAAAAAAATAGAAAGTCCTTCTCCCTCTCAGACAAGGAGCATGCTCTGAGCCTCAGGTGGCATGGAGAACTCTGGGCCTGTGGCACTTGCATCATTTCTGTTCTCTAGAAGATAACTTGAGGTTGGCAGCATGACTAATACAGTAAAATTATATAGAGATTTAAAAAATATACATCTTGACAGGCATACACAGATGTGTAGAGAGGATTATGGAATTATTCAGATGCAGCACCAAACTCCATCACTGCTCTGGAGTGTTTGCACCAGGAAAGGCTGGCAGAGAGAAAACCAGCTGGAATTCTTAAAATGGAAAGAATTGATTAAATGTAAAACACCTTTAAAATTAAGTCCCACCTTCTTAAAATTAAGTCCCATCATCCTGCAAAGAACAGCTCAGGATGATGTAACAGGTTGCCCTGATGGACTCTTTACTGGCAGAAAGAAAATACACCTGCCATGAGAACAGACAGAGCAAGATGCAGCCTGATTTTTTATTTTTTTCTTTCTGAGAAAACCTTATTTTGGTATCCCTGCAAATCACCAGCACCAAAAATCCAGAGAGTTATTGAACTGGACCACCAACCCAAAGAGAAAGGGAATTTTGCAGGAGGAACTGCAGCAAAGTCAGTGATTTAATCTGACAGCTGCTCTTCCCTCAGCTCCCAGGACTGCACCGTGTCAGCCCCATGGCAGATCCCATTCCCCCTGCACCTGGAATTGCCTGATTTCCTCACCCTGCCAGAAATCAGTGCTGGAAATGAACTGTCCAAGGATAAACCACACCAGAGCCTCAGGCAGTGCTTTCCCCACCGTGTCCTCCCCCAAATCCCACCTGCTCATTTCTCCTTTAGGGCTTTCCCCTCCTCCAGTGGCAAACCCTGAGAACGTGCCATGCCTTTATTAGCAAGAACTCTAATGAAGCTCCTCTCTTAATTGTCCAGAATAAACTCAGCTTGAGAAATAACAATCTCTGTGCTGTGGCCAATTTTTGTTTCTGATAACATTACTGCATGACTGACCTGTCAGGAGTCAAAATCCCTTTATTTAGAAGCCCTCGGTGCTGTGAGTGCACTGTTTCCACTTTTACCATTACAAGAAGACTTCTCTTTCCTCTTTGGTCATGTATTTTTATCCACCTTCCCTCTTTAATTCCAACACAGATTTGTGCCATCTGGCCATAATTTTGATATAAAAGAAGCCCTCCTGGGTTTGTTGGACACCCATCCCAACGATGTCCCATTGTGGGAAGGTCTCATCATTTGGGAGCGATGGGAACCCAACTGATGCCAAACCTGCTCTCATCTTCCCCCCCTCATTCCCAGAAATCCCACAGACAGGCAGGGAATCTCGAGCCTTGGAAAGCCTCCACTTTTGTCAGCTCATCCAGGGTGAGGTCATGGCCAAATGGGCCCAGCTCAGGGATTGATGCCCTCTGTGATCCCCTCTCTGCTCCAGGCAACAAGCCCTGGATCCAAAGGCTTTGGAGCTCCCAGCTCCAAAAAAAACCCTGGAATTGCAGTCCTGGCATGGAAGAAGGCCCAGAGTGACACAGAGGGAGGCACAGAGTGACACAGAGCCAGGGGGAATTCGGAATTCAGGAATTGAGAGCCAGCAGCTCCACTTTTTAAGCTCAGATTCCCAGTGCAAACTCCCTGATAAAGTGGGATTGGGAAAACTCAGCCCCAGGCACTGTGCTGAGTAACCAACCCTTTGGGATCAGCCAGCCCTGCTGCTTTTCCCTGCACTTCCAAGAGGGAGAAGTCAGCAGAAGACTTTGCAGCGAGCTCACAAATATTTTAAATATATATTACATAAGCTGCTCTGGCAGGATAATAAAATTTTCCATTCTCTGCAGCACAGAAGTCCCAAGCCCAGGGAAGAAAGGGGTTGGGGAGGATCATACACACTGCCTGGGAGCCAGCCCTGAAACATGAGAGAGTCCAACTGCATGAGTGGCACTTTGGGCAGGTGCCAGCACGTCATCATTTCATAGCAGAGTCAGCTCCACACCAGGATTAAATGCTCCTCGGTACAAAAGGCACTCACTTTTAGTTCTCACAGCAGCAGAAAGACCCTTTTTATGGAGGTTGCTATAAACAGGAGATTTTCTTTCAGCCCTCAAAGCTTCTTGTGTTTTCCAAACGATCCTCAAATATATTTATTGAATCAATACAGGGCCAGAAAGTTGTTTACAAACCATAATGCAACATAAGAATAATACTCATTATTTTGTGCCTACAAATGTGCTTTATGGTTGTCTAACAGAAACAACACATTTATTGCCATCAGGCAAGAAGGAAAATAGAGATTTAAGCAGAGAGGTGTCAAATAAAGGGAATGTTTGGCAGATTCCCCCTTCCTCAAATAAATGGTAAATATTCTCTGGATATCAACTCCTGAAAAAGCAGAAGGCATCTTTAGAAAGCACCTGGAATGACTTGGCCCCACAGTTGGAGTTCCCTTCATGTCTCATGGAGCTTTCCCCACTGGAAATGTCTCCCTGGGCTCTGCCACCACGTGCCATTGTTGCTCCCGTGCAATTCCCAAGGCCATTTGCAAATTGAGGAAAGATTAGCCAGGGCAGTTGCTGCAAACACGCAGAGATATTTTCATGCAAATCTATATACAACACACCATGCAGGAAATGTTTGCCAGCCCTTCCCTTCTTCTTCAGCCCTTGAAATGCAGCTCCAAAGTGTCCCCTGGTGGTGAACACTTTCCACTCCCTGCAGGAAAAGCCACAACTCCTTCCAGCTTTGGAGAGCAAGAGATTGCCAGGGATTTTAATTTAATGCCAATAATGCCAGCACTGAGAGAGCTCAGCTGGGCAGGGATGCTGATCCATACTGGAGTCACTGGTGAGTGCACTGAAAAGCCCTTTCCCTCCTACACAGCTGCAGGGACAAGGCTGAGGAAAATGTGAATTATGAACAAATGAAGGCATAAATTCAGCCTTCTAATACTTGTCATGGAATCCCAGAATGGTTTGGGTTGGAAGGGACATTAAAGATCATTCATTCCCACCCCCTGCCATGGGCAGGGACACCTTCCACCAGCCCAGGGTGCTCCAAGCTCCATCCAACCTGGCCTTGGACACTCCCAGGGATCCAGGGGCAGCCACAGCTTCTCTGTCCAACCTGTGCCAGGGCCTGCCCACCCTCCCAGCCAGGAATTCTTCCCCAATATCCCATCTAGCCCTGCCCTCCTTCAGTTTAAGGCTAAAACCCCAGGAGGCAGCATGACCAAAGCTCAGGTGCCAGTCAGACCCTGAGACTGGAGTCTGGAGTTCCCAGCCAGGATAAGCAACTCTGTTGAACACTTTAATTTTTGCCTCAAATGTTATTAAATGTCTTTTGGAGTTTCACACTCATATTGCAGTACAGAGTTGGTCAAAAAGAAAGCAGCCCCTGAGCAGAGAGTCACTGAGTTTAGCCCTCATCACCCTTTTCTCCACTCCTTTAACCCACTGTGACCATTGTTGATATCACAGGGTCATCAGGGTTGGGAAGGACCTTTGGGATCATCTAATCCATCACCCAGCACCACCAGGATCCCCCCTAATCCATGTCCCCAAGGGCCACATCCAGACCCCTCTGGGACACTTCCAGAGACTCCACCACTCCCTGGGACAATCATTCCAGAGAAAAATCTTCCACCACTTCACTGCCCTTCTTTGGAGATGGTGTCTCCCCCACCTGCTCTCCTCTCTCCACTCTGGACCAGTTAAATATTTCCCAGCAATACAGGCAAAAAGGGTTTTTTCAGAACAAAACTAATTTTTCAAGGCAAGGTGTGAGTTTAATGACCATCACTAATCCAAGCAAGCTCATTCATTCTAATGAAGGGAGTCAAGAAAAGGACAATTTGAAAAGGACTTTTTGGTGCTGGAGCATGTCCAGGGAAAGGAACAGAGGAAGGGGCTGGAGAACAGGGGCTGTCCTGTGACCTGGGGGGGTTTGTGTGGAGAAAAGGAGGCTCAGGGGGCACCTCATTGCTCTGCACAACTCCCTGACAGGAGGGGGCAGTGAGGGGGGTCGGGCTCTTCTGCCATGGCCAAGGGACAGGGGGACAGGAGATGGCCTCAAACTGCACCAGGGTTGGGTCAAATTAGGAAAAAATATTCCCTTTTGGAGTTGTCAGGCCTTGGAATGAATATCCCAGGGAGGTGGTGGAGTCCCTGTCTGTGGAAGTGTCCCAGAGGGGCACTGGATGTGGCCCTTGGGGACATGGGTTAGGGGGGATTGTGGTGGTGCTGGTGGCACTGGATGGTCCTGAAGGTCTTTTCCAGCTTTGGTGACCCTATGACACTGACAGGGTTCCCTGGCCCAGAACTACCCATGAAAAAGATCCTGCCCTGGACTGGAGGCTCCAAAATTTGCTGCACAAACTCAGCTTCTCCTAAGCTTTTACCCCTACAAAGTTGTTGGAACCCCAAAGTTTATAAATTTACTGAAACACTGGCAGTTCTATGAGGAAACTACACTAATAAAAGGTGTGCAGAGTAACAGAAGATTGAGGAGAAAGGAGGAAATTCAGCCAAAATACAGAGCTCTTCTCCCACCTCACCTATTTGTGACTATTCCAAGGGTGACAAAACTGTTCACTGAGGAGCAAGAGAAACATCACTGAGAGACAAGAACCAGCCCAAGGGAGCTCTGACCTGTTGATTTAGGAGACAATCCCTGTTGTAATTTCATTATGGCAAGTGTTAACACAGCAAAAAAGAGGCCAAAAAGGAGTTACAGGTTCAAAATCCACCCCCTGAGAGAACAATTCCTTTCAGAATCCAAAGAGCAGGGACTGGTGTTGGAATCCAGACCTCGACACAAAGAGCTTTTCCATGAATGATAACCCTGAAATCAGTTTAATTTATCATTTCTGTGCCTCCTCTGGGTTTGTAATTTTTTTTAATGAAGAAATAAAGGTTAATTGGAGGAGGGGAGGGAGAAGAACAAAGAAGCAAATACAAACCCACCTTCCCTGCACACACAGGCAACTCAGCAAGGCAAGCCAAGAACTGGGAATTTCCAAAGGGAAAAGGAGTTAAATCACATATATTTTAATTTGACAGCACTGTCATCAAGCCTTGGGTTAATGAAATTACTCAGAAAGCCACTGAAGAGAAGCATCATTTTTAATAAATGCATTAAAAATGAAAGAATGCCAGGCACAAAGTATTTATCAGTGATTTATTGGGATATCTCCCATGGTCTGTATTTCATTCAACATTTTTCTCAGCTCTTGTGTTGCTTCTGAGCCAGAGCAAAGAGTAAATTTCCTTTCTAAAATAAAGAATTCCAAAGGGTTCTCTCTTGCTTTTTGTCCTACTGGCTCAAAAAAAGCAGGGATGGTGCTCGTGCTCAGAGGGGGGTGAGAGAAAACAAGGAAATCTCTATTTTTGATTCACTTGTGAGCCAAAAACTTGGAGAGCACTAAAAAGAAGACTTTGGAGTTTCAATGTAACCATCCCTTATTTTAGCCCTAGAAATTCCTAAAAAACTCTGAGTTTTTTAAACTTTCCCAAGTTGAATTTCAAGTTCTACATGGTAAGGTCTAAATCTCTCAAAGATGGGCTTATATGATGTTTTTATTTGAATTCAAAGTTATAATAATAGCAATTTTTGCCTCTATTTTCTTGGCTTTTTTAAATCCATGTAGCAGGACTGGGATTTTAACCTATAAACTAGAAATTAAACCCCATAAACTGGATATTAATAATTACTCAAGTGTTTTACACCAGGGCAAGGAAAGAAGAGAAAGGGGTTGTGTTTCCACATCAATACTTGCCTCTAAAATTACATTTAACACCAAGTTGTGCAGATTAAACTAACTTTTAACCAGCAAGTACCCTGCCTTTCTTATAAATTATATTATATATATATTATAGTATTGCTCTTGATTCCAACACTGCCTTCAGGGGAGGGGAAGAGACACCAAGGAAATCACCCACAGCTCTGCTCTAAATTAAACTTTAAAGACAAGGCACAAAAAACTCACCAAACCAGCACTTTAAATTCAAAGAAATTTGAACTGACCAAAAAAACCCACTCAATAATTAGTATTTTTTCTTAATGGAATNGGTCTGTATTTCATTCAACATTTTTCTCAGCTCTTGTGTTGCTTCTGAGCCAGAGCAAAGAGTAAATTTCCTTTCTAAAATAAAGAATTCCAAAGGGTTCTCTCTTTCTTTTTGTCCTACTGGCTCAAAAAAAGCAGGGATGGTGCTCGTGCTCAGAGGGGGGTGAGAGAAAACAAGGAAATCTCTATTTTTGATTCACTTGTGAGCCAAAAACTTGGAGAGCACTAAAAAGAAGACTTTGGAGTTTCAATGTAACCATCCCTTATTTTAGCCCTAGAAATTCCTAAAAAACTCTGAGTTTTTTAAACTTTCCCAAGTTGAATTTCAAGTTCTACATGGTAAGGTCTAAATCTCTCAAAGATGGGCTTATATGACCATCCATTGTTCAGAGGTTTTTATTTGAATTCAAAGTAATAATATTAATAATAATAATAATTTTGCCTCTATTTTCTTGGCTTTTTTAATCCATGTAGCAGCACTGGGATTTTAACCTATAAACTGGAAATTAAACCCCATGAACTGGATATTGATAATTACTCAAGTGTTTTACATCAGGGCAAGGAAAGAAGAGAAAGGGGTTGTGTTTCCACATCAATACTTGCCTCTAAAATTACATTTAACACCAAGTTGTGCAGATTAAACTAACTTTTAACCAGCAAGTACCCTGCCTTTCTTATAAATTATATTATATATATAATTATAGATGATATACTGCTCTTGATTCCAACATTGCCTTCAGGGAAGGGGAAGAGACACCAAGGAAATCACCCAGAGCAGGGCACAGCTCTGCTCTAAATTAAACTTTAAAGACAAGGCACAAAAAACTCACCAAACCAGCACTTTAAATTCAAAGAACTTTAAATTGACCAAAAAAACCACTGAATAATTAGTATTTTTTCTTAATGGAATTAAAAAAACCACCCAAAACCCCCTTCAATAATTAGTGTTTTTAATTAATGGAATAAAAAAACCCAGAGCAAAATTATTATTTCTTCCACACGTCCAAAAGGAGCTTGGAGTTTCTGAAATTAATTAGGAAAAGCTCACAAGGTGAGGCCTAAACAGCAGTTTTTGGGTGAAGAACCAGGAATGAACTGCCCAGTCTTAAAACAATATAAAATACAATACAATGTATATAATATCCAACCAAGTGAGCTGGACTGACCACACAGCCCAGCCCTACCCAACTCCCATTAAAAATGGGAATAAAGCAATGAAAAAATCACATTTTAAACAGCAATATAAACTTTAAATATATAAAGTCTCTTCTCTAGATGCTCTGCAAGCCTGGAACAAGCCACTAGATGGCAAGTTTGGATAGGAATCGTGTTTCCAAGTGGAATATTTCCCCTAGAAAATATTTCCCCTAGAAAATATTTCCCCTAGAAATATTCAACATCCTCAGGAATAAAACTCTTCCTGGTGGGAACCAGTTCTGTACTTGGTCCAGAGCGTTGCCACAATCTGCATTTCATCTTTTGTTACCACACTGTGCACAGCTTTTAAAAATAACCCAAACCCTGCCTTTTAAAGCAGTTTTTTCAGCAACCTTGAGTTCTGCTAGTGTAGAAGCATCATTAAAAAGCCCTTAAGGGAAACAGAGCAAATAGAAATACAGCTGAAAATGGTGAAATTCAGAATTACTGCCAGCAAATAATGAAATATGGGGTAAAAATGAAACCTTCTGCTTTAGCTGTAATACCCCAAAAGCTCTGCAGACACAAACCCACCAAAAAAAGGAGAAAGCAGGGGTGTTGAAGGTGAATTTATCCTGGGGGGGACAAAGGGGGGCTGGGCAGGGGTCTCACCTCATCAGGAGAGAGAAGGTGGAGAGGGGTCAGCACAGGGACCTCCCTGGGCTCACAGCTCAGCCCCAGAGAGACCAGGAGCTCCTGCAGAACTTCATATCTCTTGGGGTTGCTCATCTTCAGCAGGTTAAAGTCCTCCTCAGTCTGCACATCCAGGGAGTTGCTGTCCAGCTCCAGGTGGGCCTGGTGGGATATGGGCAAAGGGAATAAAAACCAACAGGGATTACCAACCCGCTCGAGTTTTCTGTGAAATCTCCCCAAAATGTTCCTTCTTCTTGTTCAAACTTGTATTTATTACATTTATCTTCATCTGCCAGAACCAACAGCAAGATGGGTCATATTTTTGGGCTTGTGCCAGAAGAGAATTGCATTAAAATTCAAAGGGTTTTATCAGAGTTTGCACAAGAACTGGAGAATTCAGGAAAATCCTTAAGGTGTCACATGAGTGAAGGGGAAATCAGGGCAGAGACAGCAACACTTGGGACTGATAAAGTTCCTTTCTCACCTGGCAGAGAACCATTCCCCTCCTCAGGGCTGCAGCAGATGCTTCAGAGGAGAAATTAATTGTAAAAGGGAAAAAAAAATAATCCCTCACAGACCTCCTTTTTGGTTTGGCTTTTTTTTCTGGTTTTCTTTTTGCATTCGGTGTTTCTTTGTATTTTAAATAATTATTCCAAGATATTGAGAGGCCCTTGTGCTCTGCTCTTTGCATAGTCTTTTCATGGAAGTTAAAAGCTATTCTCTTGGTTCATTTCTTCAGTTTTGCACAGTTTAATGATGTTCTTCATGTTTTACATGTGATCTGCTTTACTGAAACTCAGGGGAATGAATGGCAGTGGATGTTCCATCCCTGGAAGTGTCCAAGGCCAGGTTGGAGCACCCTGGGCTGGTGGAAGGTGTCCTTGTCCATGGCAGGTGGGAATGGATGGGCTTGAAGGTCCCTTCCCAACACAAACCATGCCATAACTATAAAAATATACTAAAATTTTTATAAAAATATTAAGTATTTTAAAGTATTAAAACCAGGAAACATTTCTGTGACAGAATATTTAATGGCTGATGTCACTGCCTGCCCCCTGAAAACATTAAGACTTTCCAAATCCTCACTTGGAGGTCATTAAGAATTCTAAAATGACACAGCAATTCTTTTACACTGAGTTTTGGAGCTCTGAACTGCCCTTTCCTGGGGGAAAACTCAATTCAAGGGGTGCAGCAGAGCAGGCTTTGCCAGGGAACTTCCAGGAACAGTTTCCAACCCCTTTTCTGCTCCAAGCACCCAGCAAGGGTGGCAAAGCTGCCTAAGAGCCCTAAACAGGTTGCTGTGTCCAACACTTCCCAAAAAACTACTTGATTTAAACTGGCAAGAGATGGCAACACTTCTGAGACAGCCCAGGAATATTTCTGAATTACCTAATTGCTCAAAGAGTGTTGGGACCTGATCCCTGAGCAGTGAAATTTGAGTGCTCTGAGCACCTGAGAAAGCTTTTCTTTACCTCCAATATTGGTAAAAATACCATCTCTCACAAAGCTGTATCTCCATTATAGTCTTTAATTTAATCTACTGAAGAAATCTTGCTCTGCTCTTCTCAATGTGCTTGAGAGATTCATTTTCTAACTCAATGCTACCTCTTATCAGCTTTTCACTCCAAACTTTATTTAAATATATTCACAGATATCTGGCTAATCAGTGACCAGCATTTAACACCCCCATTATCCACGAAGACACAGAGCTCTCACAAAAAACCATGATGAACATTTGGTTTTTTGTGTTATTTAAACTCTGAGGGTTTTGTTTGGCTGTTGGGTTTATTTTTTTCTCAGAGCTCCCAACAGTCTAACACTGCAGAGGCACCAGTGTCCTGGGATATTTTAAGTGGAATTAGTAAGATTTTGGCTCACACCTGCCTGGGTAGATGTTCCAGTCTCTTCACCCTCCCTGGAAAGAAACTCTTCCTCGTGTTGAGGTGGAACTTCTCCTGGTTTAGTTCATGGCCACTGCTCCTTGTCCTGAAAACAGTCTGGCACCTCCTGCTTGGCACCCACCTTGGAGATGGTGGTGTGGATTGGGGAGTGAGACTCTTGCTTACTGTGCAAACCTGTTCTCCTGCCACCCTCTGTGCCCCTGCCTGATGCACCCCATGGTGACAACAAAGAAGTGGGACAGCAGTGACATCCCTCACCATTCCCTGGGATCTGCATTCAGAGTCCTTGCACATCCACCAACACATCCATCTGTACCTCAGGGTGGGCAGGCCCTGGCACAGGGTTCCCAGAGAAGCTGTGGCTGCCTCTGGATCCCTGGAAGTGTCCAAGGCCAGGCTGGAGCACCCTGGGCTGATGGAAGGTGCGGGGATGGCACTGGATGGGCTTTGAGGTCCCTCCCAACCCAAACCACTCCATGATTCTCTACCTCCCCTTGACAGGACTCTCCAAGAACACCTGATGGGGGACAGCACAAAGCCCTGTGGACATGAACCCTTGCAGACCCAGTACCTGGGACAGGATGGCTTCTCCTCCACCGGCTCCATGAGCCACACGGACAATGACGGCGTCTTTCTCAGCGTTATTTAAGCGACACAACGTCTTCACTTTGCCCATCTCCTCCTTCATTGCTCCCTCAAAAACACAGCCACTGACCAAGAGGTTCAGCCTCAGCTCAGTGCTGTCCTCTCTGGAGACCACCAGCTCATGGACAGTCCTCCTCAGCTTGTTCTTGCGCTTGATCCGAAGGCCACCGAAAGTGAAGGATGAGGAAATGCCCAGAATCTTCCCCCCTTTGGATAAAAACTTCATGAACTGCTTGTGGTGGCCCTCCAAAATCGGCTCCTCCGTGGCAATGACCAAGAGCAGGGAGTTGTCAGTCCAGGGGTCCCTCAGCACCTGCTCCTGGTGCAGCTGGTAGATGGTGTAGCTCTCCACGTCGATGCACTCCCGAAGGATCGACCTCACCTGCTCCAGTTTCTCCTTGGCAGCTCCAGAGCCGAGGTAAATCAACACATTTGGGGGCTTCCCAGCAAGGTTCACCCTCCTCATGCCTTTCTCCAGCCAGCCATGCTGCTCCTGCTCCCCCTTGCTGCTGCTGCAGTCATCAGGAAGTTCTGGAATGTTCTCGGCCGAGGCGAATCTCACGGATTCGATGGTGCTGTTCTCCAGCTGCAGGCACTCGTGGCAGCTGGACAGGTGCAGGTGGTGATGTTCTCCAGCCCCTGCCTCTTGGTCTGACAGGCTCTTGGGCTCATCCTCCACCTTGGATTTCTCCTCTTCGCTCTGTCCTGCAGGCTCAGTCATTCCTGAGCCTGATGTGACAGGAGTCCCAAAAGGGGCATCCATGTGTGGGCTCTGCTCTCTCACAGGTGGTGCCTCCTGTGCCAGCTCCTTCAGAGCAGATTCCTTCAAATGGACAGCTGGAAAAGGGAAAGGACACAAAAAGAAAGGGGTTAGGAAAATGATACTCAAGGAGCTATGAGAAATATCATAAATAAACATAGCAGGATTTCATTTCAGTCCAAATCATCTCTTAGAGAAGGAACGTCACTTGTTTCACACCAAATCCTGTGTCCCCCCCCAAGAATAAAATTAATTTGCACTCATAACACAAGTCATGTAATTACCCTTTGTTTCAAAGGACAAAATGAAGCAAATTAAATACCTTGGGGGAAATACTGATCTTTAAAGGAGGGCAGGGTGGAAAAATCACTTGTTGCTATTTTGAAATAAGTGATTTCACTAATAAAGTGATGGTGTTGGGTAATGTGGAGATATTGAACCACGGCTCTTGTGCTGCTTGAAAGCTCCAGATTAAAGTTTGGCACAAGTAAAAGGAGTAAAAGAAATCCTTGAACTGCTTTCAGCCTGCAGAAAAGGAGAGAAACCCACCCCCAGCAAGATCTGGGAGCTAAGAACCCAAGGAAAGGAGAAGCAAATAGGAAGAAGTGGGAAACCTTCCCCCTGAAAACAGCAAAACTGCAAATGCCAACAATTTACAGCAAACACAGACAAGAAAAGAAGAGCAAAGGTGATTATTGTCAGCATGGAACTTGCAGAGCAAACTGAGAGAGGAAAAATACTCCTCAGAAGGGAGTTTTTGAGCTGCTGAGCCATGAAAATGTTTCAACTCAAAATCTAACAGATTTGACTGAATCCTCCTCCACTCACACCAGACCCAACACAAGCTTAGCTTTTAATACATATTTATCTCAGATATGAAAAAAAAGAGAACACTGGCACAAAACTTTCTGAGTTTGCTATTTGGTGTTTTGGGGTTTTTTCCCCACTGGATTTCTAAATACAACAAGTCTTACAGAAACGGTATTTTCTAACTTTCCCTTTGTGACATTCACATATTCCTGCTTTTGCAACAGGTTAAACCCCACCTTGGCTACTGGGAGATCTCACCACACTGAGGTTAATTATTGACAGCAGCTTATGAGGCATTAAAGAAAAAAAGGGGGGGTATTAAAAAATATTTTAATCCATTTTACTGTTATTTCTGTTGCTGCTTTCGTAGGACATTCTGTAAAGAGTGAAGGTGATCAGCTTTTCAAGGACCTCTTATTTGAGAATATTCAGTGTAAAGTGGAGTGATTTCTCCCCTGGGAGGGTGGGCAGGCCCTGGCACAGGTTGGGCAGAGAAGCTGTGGCTGCCCCTGGATCCCTGGAAGTGTCCCAGGCCAGGTTGGAGCAACTTGGGCTGGTGGAAGGTGTGGGGGTGGCACTGGATGGAATTTGGGGTCCCCTCCAACCCAAACCATCCCATGAAAACACAGCAGAGCTCCTGGGAATGGGTGGGCTTTGGGGTCCCTCCCAACCCAAACCATCCCATGAAAACACAGCAGAGCTCCTGGGAATGGATGGCCTTTGGGGTCCCCTCCATGGACTTTGGGGTCCCCTCCCAACCCAAACCATCCCATGAAAACACAGCAGAGCTCCTGGGAATGGGTGGGCTTTGGGGTCCCTCCCAACCCAAACCATCCCATGAAAACACAGAACCATTCCATGAAAACACAGCAAAGCCATCAAGTGCCTCCAAGGACAGCAGGAAGAAAACACTGAGCCAAAATAAATGCAAGTTTTCTGAGGTAGGTATAAAGATTAAGAGCAAAGTCCTAAAATAACCACAGAATTGTGTTCTGCTATGGAAAATGATGCTGAAATACTTACAAACAATCTTGTGTGGCACCATCCCATTATCCATCTGCAGCCTGTCTTCCATGAAGGCTATTCCAAGGCTACTGAAATTATCTACACTGGCTTCAGCAAAGAACTTCAAAGGTTCACCAGGTTTATAGGCCAACGGTGAACAATAGTCTGACCACTTGACAATCTAGAATAAAGCACAGGAACCTTTCTCAGTTTGAAAAGGGCACAGAAAAACAGCCAAAGATCAACAACATGAGGAGTTTTCAGGAGGAACTGCACAAATCCAAAGGGCCTACTGAGGAAGGGTCTTTATCCAGCAAAACCTGCTACAAGATCCATCACAAAAAGTGTTCATAGCCAATAATTCCCCAAAGACCAAGGATATAAAAGCTTCAAGTAACAGAGAAAATTCCAGCAGGGCATAATCACATTTTTAAAACAAAAAAACCTACTTGGGTATCTATTTCCTTCAGCACAAATACTAAACAAGAATGAAGATAAGAAAGAACAAAAGTGAACTACAAGGGTTTAATAAAAGTACACCCTGATTATCTAATTACCTATCTGATTAGTATTAATTAAACCCTGAAGGTTCAAGCTGCTTATCCACATTCAAAATTCCTCTCTCCAGGAAATAAACATTATGCAATTGGGACACACAAACCAGTTGTCCTCCTGTGAAGGTGTTTTTAGAGACAATGAAGGATATCACCTGTTTTCATGACCTGATAAAAATCAGCCTTTGCCATCTTAGATATTCCAAATACTGAGAGACAAAGTGCAACTCCCACACAGCAGCTCCAGGATGGTGACACTGCCACCACCAAACCACTTCCATAGTGGTGAAAGGCAGTCAGGAAAACCTCTTTGGAATGCCCAAAATGAAGGGGAAGCTTTGGGGTATTTCACTTGTCCAGAATGAGTTTACCAGCCAACTTTACCTTTTTACTTCCTGCAGTTCAGTGGTTTCCATAATATCCCAAAGAATCCAGTCCCAACTGCTGACTTTGGGCTATTTCCCAAGGGAAGAGGAAGAAAGGAGAGCTCATCCCACCCAAATGGCTGTGTCCCCTTTCCAAGTCATTCCCAAAGACTCTCTGATTGGCACAACCCCAGTNTCCCTCCCAGCAGAGCTGCTCCATCCTCTGCCCATCCTGGTGCCTCCTCTGGACTCTCTCCAGCAGCTCCATGTCCTTGCTGAGGCTGCTCTGCAGGTTGGGTCTCAATCCATGCTCACACTGGTGGCCTTTGGGTATCCAACAAAAAAACTGGCTGGGTACTTTCTCCTACATTACTTATCCTGCCCCTCAGTGAAAAAATTCCATTTCCAAAAGGAGAAGGAGAGCAGGGTGTGGGTTCTCCACAAGAGCAGCTCATCCTTCACGTGCTGGGTCAAACTTCAGCAAGTCACATGTTCAAAGCAGAGCACAGAGCTGGTGAGAATCAGCCCCAAACTCACCTCAGATGTGCCACCTGAGTTCCTGACCTCTTGGGAATAACAACCTGCAATCCTAAGGTGGGAAACTCTGGGGGCCTGTGGGAATTCACAGTGACCAGTGAGAAGCATTTCTGATGCAGGACATCAGCTCCCTTCTCCTTGTCCTCAGGATCTGACTCTGGGCCACTGTGGTGGGGGCAAAGACTTGGACAGGATTTAGATATCCATTCTTGCCTAAAGAACAGGTAAAATAAGCAGGTAAGACCCACATGGCACCTGGAGACTTGGAGGAAGAAAGATGGATGCTCTGGAGCTTTTCCTCCTGGCACTGAGTGAAATATCAGATGGAAAATGGAGTTGTTGCTGTGCAGTGCAAATAAAGTGAGCATACAGGACTCACAAAGTGAAGCTGTTGCCAAAACACATGACCTATAATCCTGTTCAATCAAGGCAACAATCCTTTTTCTTCCCAGCAGGAATATTTCCAAGCTTTCCTGCTACATTCAGAAACCCCCAAAGCTGGGTAAGGATACAGAATGAAAGGCTGGCTCGTGGCAAGGGATGAGAAATTATCTACACTCCTGCTTTCTGGCTCCACCTCATTTTCCAGGCAAAGCAGTGACAGATCCCTGCCAGTCCTACAAGGAATGGCTTTTCTGGCTACAAACTCTCCCCATGTCCATGTAAGAATGCAAGTATTTTCCATTTTAAAGAAAACACAAACAAAACCAAGAAGATTAAAAAAACCCCTCTGCTGGACAATAAACTCCAAAAGAATTAATAGGCAGAGCTTCAATGCTGATGTTTTTGTGGGTTTTTCTGCTGTAAAAAATAATAAAAATAAAGATTAAAGATCTCCCTTAGCCTTGTGACTGAACCAGCCCAGCACTGTCCTCCTAATCCTGCACTCAGGTTAGACAAGTCCATTTACCAACCACCCTGCTCTCAATGTTCACCCCAGCAGAGGATTCCTGGAAGATCTCCTGGAACAAGTGACCTGGAAAATCCATGCTCCCAATGCAGGGGAACAGACAGGCCACAAGCACCTGTGTATGTGTGACTGTAACTCCAGGAAGGAGCCTGAAACCTGATTCCAGGAACCAAGGGTGACAGATGGGCCCTTCAGGGTGCTGGGACAACACCTGATCCATGGCCCTGGGTGGTGATCCCAGCCTGTGGCAGAGCCTGTTTGCATGGAAGAGCTCAGGAACCCCAGCAAACACACCAGATGTTTGATTGTTGCCTACCCAGAGATATCTCAGCATGAGCATCTTTCCATTTCTGCCCTTTCTGTTCTCTCCAGCACCTAAAAAAAGGAGAGGGACTTTCCACAAGGGCATGGAGGGACAGGACAAGGGGGAATGGCCTTAAACTGAAGGAGGGAAGGGTTGGATTAGATATTGGGAAGGAATCCCGGCTGGGAGGGTGGGCAGGCCCTGGCACAGGGTGGGCAGAGAAGCTGTGGCTGCCCCTGGATCCCTGGGAGTGTCCCAGGCCAGGTTGGATGGGGCTTGGAGCACCCTGGGCTGGTGGAAGGTGTCCCTGCCCATGGCAGGGGTGGAAATGGATGATCTTTAATGTCCCTTCCAACCCAAACCATCCTATGCTCCTGTGACTCTTCACCACAGAGAGCACACACAACACATGAGAGCCCTGGGAAGGAACCACAACAACCTCTACTGATTTTTCCTCTCTGCAAGCCAAGTTTATTTTTAATTCTGGGTTACAACCTCTCTCCCCCTTCAGACCTGCATCCACACTGAGTTTAGAGATATTGTATCACAGAATCATCAAGGCTGGAAGAGACCTTCAGGATCATCCAGTGCCATGATCACCCAGCACCACGATAAATCACCTCCAATCCATGTCCCCAAGGGCCACTTTTAGATGCCAATTCCATTATATACTCAGTAATTCAAGTTTTAGAACATCCACTTCTAAATCCACATCCTTGCACTTTCAGTACAGCAGTAGAGAAGGCACTGCTCAGATTTCTAAAGATCTGGGATGTGAACATTCTGCAAATAAACTTACCACAAAGTTTTCAGTACTAGTTGAATTTCCATCTCTGGATGCCACAAAACATTGTATAAGTATTACATTTGCACTAAAAGGCACACACAATTTTTTTAAAATTCCAACCAAGTAGTCTTTTCATGCTGCATTTCACAGATAAGCAAAGAGATTAAAAGCTTGATTTTGGCTTTACTTCTGCAGACTGACAAAATAACCCAAATGTGCAATACCTGAATCTGTACTTATAAATTAAACTACATTCTTAACAGGGATAGATTTGAATGCCAAGATTCCCTTTTTCTCCCTAATAACGTGACAACCCATCTGTGCCACCTTCCATGCAAGAAGGAAAAGGAACCACTCACCTCTTTGGAAGAGTCAGGTGCTTCCTGCAGGTTCTCTGTGTGGGCAGAATAGCTTTCTGTGACAAAAGCTATGTGTTCTGCTGAAAGCAACTTCTCAGGACAGGCAAAGGGGGAAAGGAGGAGCAGGCTCCACCTGTTTAGGTCCTCAAGGAACTGAAAGAAAAAGAAGAGTCAGATTGTATATTTATTTTTAAATCAAATGGGACCCTTCAGCCTCGGGTAAAGGGCGGTGAGTGATTCCCATCCCCCAAAAGGGGGGAATAAAGGGGCACATTTCTGAACCATCCCCCAGAGCACATCAAAAGTGAAACTAAAAAATGACAAGCCATGTTTTTAAGCCAATTGTCACTCCCCCTTTGAGTTTTACAGGAGGAGGGAGTGGGTCACTCACCCACTGTGCCTCTGGAGGGTCATTTGCCACTGGCAACATTCCTCACCCAGCCTGATCCTGCTCTCCCATTCTCACTGCATGTTAAATCCTCCTGCACTTGCATCAAAATCCCCTATTTTCATCAAGAAACTCTAAAGAAATAACTCACTCCAAGCCCATTTGTCCTTAAATTAGTCCATGCACTTACTAGACCATTAGACAAACCTCAGTTTCTCAATAATCTGTTCTCATAAAAATATTACATCAACTTTTAAGGAGAATTAACTCAAATTAACTGCATTGAACTTAATTTCTCTCACCTATTTTTGAAATGGCAAACATTAGAAATGTACCTATTTTGCTCCTGCCATGGTAGAAACACACACCTTCAGTCATTTCATGAACTTTACAGCACAGAAAATGTGTCCATCACTCCACACCTCAAATGCACCCCCAGAATATTAAAACCTACTGGTTTAGTTCACTGATCCACCCAGCTTTAGTGAGCACAGAAGCTGCAAGAGCAAACACTGTTATCTTCCAGGGAAGGTGAACTGAGCTCAGGGAGCTTTATAGTACCTTAAACATCCCACTTGGGTGAAGATCAAACAAAAAAACCTTTACAAGTTATGATTTATGACTTGCTGGTATCTTAAGCAAATCACTGCTCACAGTGCAGAGTCAGTTGTACCTACTCAGACAGCAAAGGAGCTGCCCAGAAGCCAAAAAATCACCCAAGTTAACCTTTTATCTCTTAGAGATGATGTGAGGAGCTCCAAAGGGATGCTGCCTCTGTCTTTAATTTAAAGCCAGAGCCCTCCTGTGCCACAAAACCTGCCCCAGGCATTGCCACAGTGAAACTGGGGACTGCCAATGCATACTTTTCAGGGACAAAAACATATTGAATAACAGCCCTGACTTTAGGCCAAACTCCAGGCCAAGCCACAGCTCCCCAGAGGGCTTCCCAACACCCAGGGAAGTGAGCAGCTTATAAAATAACATTTTATGCATGAATAACTAACTGCAGGCAGAAAGAAATGTGCTTGCTGTGCAAGGGCTGGGGAGAAGCTGTTTCAGAAATGAGCAGAAGTGAAGCAAAAAACAACAGAAAGACCTGAAATACCTTTTACAAAACAATAATCCAAGGCAACTGAGGGAAAACTCCTCTGAACCCATGGTAAATTTTGTTTTGTTTTTTTAAAGAGCTTTACTGAAATGTGAATTAAGTATTTAACTTTGCTGTGAGAGAGTCTGAGATTGCCACCTTGGCTTTTAGGGATGGAATAACCTGCTCACTAAACAGCAAAAAGGCTGGGTTTAAATACAACAAACTCCATCAGCATTTCTGATCCTGTCTTCCCTCACTGAAAACATTCTCTTTCCCCACTGAATTTAGGAAAAGCTTCTCTGCTTCTACAAGAACAGCCCTTAGATAGGGACAGACTTCATAAATCCATCTCAGTAATGCCTGTAACGACTGAAATAATTCCCACCAACACACAGACAAACACCAGCAAAAACCAGAGATCAAGAATTCTGCTACTTAACAACAAATTTAGATAAATCCAACATCCCTTAAATAATTCAGACTATTTTGGGCAGTGCCAGGGGAGTTCCACTTCTCATCCTGAAAGTCAAGCAAGCTTAGTTTCACTTTTGCTTCCTGCAATTCCCACTGGAGCTGGTTCAGGCACTGGATTTTTCCATTTTCCCACACCCTCCTCTCCCTCTGCCCATTTGAAAAAACATGATTTAAATTCTCAGCTCATTTTCCTCACTCGAAACCACGTTTTGCCAGGGGAGAAGCTGCGAGTTCTCTGTAACCAAAAGCTCAGTTCAGACTCCAGGACAGATCCAGAGGCATCTGAAACCCCTGACACAACTCTTGGACCACAAACACAGCCTGTATTTTTAGACTCACAGGATGTTGCTAACACCTAAAGGGGCTTTCCACTTGGGCCTGGAGAGACAGGACAAGGGGGAATGGCTTCAATATGGAAGAGAGGAGATTTAGATGGGATATTGGGAAGGAATTGTTGGCTGGGAGGGTGGGCAGGCCCTGGCACAGGGTGGGCNCATGGCACCCCCCCGACCCGCCGCCTCCCGCGCACCCACCTGCGCCTCGCCGGTGACGAACACCTTGTGCCCGACGCGGAGGCAGAGGCGCTGCCCGGGGCGCGGCGGGGCGCGGCAGAAGGTGAGGGAGGCGCGGGAGCAGCAGCCCCGCANCCCTTCCAACCCAACCCATCCTGTCATTCTCTGAAATGCCACCAAGCTCTCCCAGCCAAGCTTTCTAATAGCCACAGCTGTCCTTGCAAGGCTGCACGTAATACACACACACGTATATACACATATATATTTTAAAATACACACACATATATATATATAAACATATACATTTTATATTTTATATATACACATACACGTTTTATATATACACATACATATGCATTTTATACACACATATACATACAAACACATATATATTTTTACATATACACACACATATACACACATACACATCTGTATTTTTATATATACACAACACATATGTATTTTATATGCACACATGTACTTTATACACACATATGTATTTTATACACACATATATATACACATACACACACATATGTATTTTATATACACATATACATACACAAACACATATATTTTTATATATACACACAAGTATTTTATACACACACATATATACACACATACACACACATGTATTTTATGTGTATTTTATATACACACATTTGATGATGACGATTTATGATGATATACACACATACACACACATCTATATTTTCACATATACACACACCCATCCATACACACACACACAGCACACACAGCACTCCCAGCCCAACAAGCACCGAGCACAGTCGACCACCCTGACCCACCATTTCCCCCCGAGCCAACCCCTTGCTCTGCCCCCTC